>ML677363.1:10660889-10797357 GCA_007922305.1 Dermatemys mawii
TTGACTTCTAATTTCATACAAATTAAGCACATGCAGAGATTACTGCAGGATAAGGATCTTGTTTGCAGACCTTATGGAGGGATCACTAAGAAAATTGTTTCACAAGTCATGATATGATTTTGGTCATGATGGCATACGTGCAGATTAAATATGAATGTTAATAGAAAGCTACCAAAGTAACAGAGGGCTTTTTATCAGAAGTAAAATATTACTTCCACAGTATTAGCTAATATGATACCCACAGAAATATTATTTCTTCAAGGTGAATGCTAGAACCATCTTTAGAATTTACTTTGCTCTCCTTTGTTGTCTCCCTGTTTTCTCTTCTGGTATTCTCTTCTCTTTAACCTTGACATATTTCCATAAGTGCTGTCAAGACTCAGGGTTTCTGTTGTTTCAATGTGATTGTGAATATTATCCTCCAGATTCTTATCTGGTTTTCACTGGACTTCCTACTGGAGTCTTAGATTCCTTAGCTTTTCTCCCACCCATTATAGACTGTGTCTATTGTCTAAGACACCATGATAAGACCTACATAACGAGCATCCTGTTATTAGGCCTACACTACAGCAGTCTCCTTTGACAGAGAAGGAGAAGGAAAGCCTGCTTTTATAAGGCTGGATGAAATGGGGGGGGGAACAGGTAATAATTGTCACCAGTTTAATACGTTGTTGTGCACATGTATGCCCCCCCACCCCCCAAAATGAATTAGTGAAAACTCAGGATAATGGAAATTATATGCAAGGAAGAATTGAACACTCAATCCCATTTTCACCCATAAATCATTCCTGTGAATTTGGAGCTTGGGAGAAGCTATGTTGGTGGTGGCAAAAACTTCCAAAAGCCATATCTGATCTAAAGCTAGCTCATGGAGATGACTAAGCACAGGGCTGGGAACTAGGAGGTTTGCCACTGGCAGGTTTTAATACTTTGATTTATTATTTATTTGTATTACTGTAACACCTCCAAATCCTCATCATAGAGCAGGAGTCCACTGTGCTAGGCGCGATACAAACCCAGAACAATATAATGGCCCCGTCCCAATGGGCTGACAATCAAAGTAAAACATGAGACAACAGATGGATACAAAAAGAGGGGTGAGTACAAGTAAGCAAATGCATCAGTGCAGGTCCACCTGCCAGGCAGTGGCCTATGCATGCTACCAGCCTCGCCTTTGGGAAGTTTTGGTAGTCGTCATGGCAAAGGAGAGTCCTGAAGGAGAATAATGAGGTCGTTTTTCAGATGTGTCTGGAGAGCACCACCCAACTGGGTGGCATGGGAGATAGCACAAAGGTGTTTGTTTACTAATTTAACAAGCGGGCAGTAGAGGCTGGAATCATGGCTGATCACAGGCAAGCATCAACCACTCAATAGCAAAGGGAGGATGATAGGGTAGGGTTTCATTGTGAGGGATCTTGAAAGTGAATACAAGTAGTTTGGCATTTACAAACCATGTACACCTCTTAACACAGAAGAAAAGAAATGCTATATTATATTGAAAAGAAGAACAGATTCCCCTTGTATGCTATGGTAGAAAAAGACGCATGGACTTTTGGTAAATATTTTTAAGGCCTGGGTTTTCTAGTAAATTAATCTTAATATGCAACCAGCAATCACCTTCAAAGATAATGTAAGTTCTTGGAACATGTAAACTTTATAGAATTATTTGGCACATATTTCTTTTTAAATATGCTATCAATGCAGTGCTGCTCCATTGGTTAAATCCAGCGCTCAGTTATTCTGACTATCGTGTGGTATGGAATTTTCAGAATCTCCCAGCATTGGCCTAACTCTGATCCTGCTGTAGCCAATGGGAGTTTTACCATCCATTGGCTTCAGTGGGATCCAGGCCAATGCTGAAGGTTTTGAAAAAAAAATCATACTAGTTTTAGTCTTGATATGGGCTGCTACAGAAGTCGTGGCTACCTCCAGACTTGCTGTATGTTTCTTGGGTTACTTGTGTGTCTTTATTTAATTGCATTTTAAAATATATCCTTATGAAAGAGATTCGAATGTTTGGTTTTAATCTGGGACACTTTAGTAGTGCAGACAAGGATATTATTAATAACAAGTCACAGATTATGTGATTATGAGGCAATGAATAGTAATTGTGTATATATCTTCTTGAAGTACATGTGCCTATGTGCAGACAAGTATCACACCCTTTTACCACACAAAGAATAATTAAGGTGGTCACTCTAAGGTTGCATGAGGACATGGAGAGAGGGAGAATTCTCACCACAATAAAGCGGTGAATTTCTTTTTTTAACACTTTGGTCCCTGGGTCTCCTTTCATGTACACTGGAGTAATTCCATTGACATAGGTTTTGAAAATTTACTCTATACCAATAATAGTTTGTGTATAAACTCTTGTTTAGGTAAGCTGTTTTTTTACAGGATTAAGATGAACTGAAATAAACTACTTGCAGATTTAAATAAGAGGGATTACATGCAAATGTGTACTGAATTAACTAATAGTTTAAAAACACAACTTCACTTAAACTAGTGCAAATTTATTATAAGTCATTATTGAAGTTATTCCTGGTTTACATTGCTGTAAGCTACAACAGAAGTAAACCCTAGATAGTTCTCTCTTATAGTCATTGAGAACTGGCCTGTAAGAAAGTTTTGTACAGTATAACTATTACAGTTAGGGATGTTACTCTCTCTTTTTCCAAAACAGTTAAACCAGTACTATGCCTAATGAGGACATAGTTAGGTGATGTATCTGAGGTCTTGTCTACACTACAGGGAAAAGTCGATTTAAGATATGCAATTTGAGTTACATGAATAGCATAGCTCAAGTCAACATAGCTTTGATCTACTTACTGTGGGAGTCACACTATGAGATGTTGATGGGAGACACTTTCCCGTTGACACCTCTTACTCGTCTCAGTCTGGTAGAGTACAGGAGTTGACGGAGAGCAATCAGCTGTCGATTTTAGTCTTAGACTGCTGATTCATCAATCACAGTGCGTCGATTCCCTGATAAGTGTAGACAAGCTCTTATTCCCTTCCTGTACAGGAATAAGCTTTACTGGTATAAGGACCTTCATACTGATATAACTGCATCCGCACTTTAATTATATCATTATATTGAAAATATTGCAACTTTTGTGTGTTGACAAGGCCTGAAATAGACAGCTAGTCTTAACAGATCAGTCTGCTGATAGTCCTCAGTTCATTCTTTTTTGTTTGTTTTGTTTGTTGCTTTTGTCTAAAAGTGTGTCAAAATCAATGGAAATGGCATGTCAGATATATGGTATATCAACAGTACTATGTGAGGGTTGTCTACACTTAAAATGCTGTGCTGGCACAGGTGTTCCACTGCAGCTGTGTTGCTATAGTTCTTCAATGTAGACAACACCTACACCAATGGAAGGGGTTCTCCTGTCAGTGTAGAGAAACCACCTCCCCAAGAGGCGGTGGTTAGGTTGATGCCAGAATTTTTCCATCAGCCTAGCACTGTCTACCTCGGGTGTTAGGTTGGTATAGCAGCTACATCTCTCAGGGATGTGGATTTTTCACAGTTCTGAGAGACATAGCTGTACTGACTTAAAATATCTTTTATTGGGCCAACTTCTGTTGGAGAGAGAGACAAACTTTTGAGCTTACTCAGAGCTCTTTTTCAGTTCTGGAAAATATACTCATAGTGCCACATCTAAATACTGTGTGGAACAGATTGTTTAGCATACATTGTTAACACGTATTTCAAGAGACCATTCCAGGTGAATCCAGGCATCTCTCTCTAATATCCAGGGGCCAGAACAACTATAATAATATTGCATACCACAATACCAGATGTGCATTTATATAGCATTGTGTCTAGTCTACATTTTAAGTCCATTTCCATTTATTTATCTTCCTGGCTGACTGTGAATCAAGAAGTTATTCTAAATAAATAATGCATCTGAATCACAAGTGTATGGATCTTTTGGATTCCAAACTGGAGAGCTGATTGAGAAATGTAAGGAATGGATTTGACAGAGACTCTAAAAATGTAATGTCATTTTGAGGCTACACTTAATGAACCAAATTCTGGGAGATCAGGGAGGAAGTTACCTTCTATCTTCTGTATCCCCACACCAAGCCTGTTCTGTGGGTTCACCAGGACAACACCTGCCAAGGAGGATTTTGTTGCTCATGAGGGAACACCCATGAAGTGGTAACAGAGTTCCTATGCAAAACCCATTCTGCTGGCAACAGGAATAATCTGCAGTGGATGTAGGAAGCTCTTTAGAGCTTATGTTGACGTTGTAGCATGAGTGCGTGCTCATTTGGGCAACTATTATGATATTTTGTACTGGCCAGAACTTATCTAAATATTTGTATTTATTCTATTTATTACACTGTCCCCTTTAAAAAAATACTATCTGTAGAAATATATTTGAGGAAAACAGAGAAGTTCTTATTTCATATATGTGCTGGCCCCATCATTTATCATGAGGCAGTTTATTTTTCTTTACTAGTGCTTAATATTTAGTTTGAAAAGAGAGGTGACAGAATTATTACGCTAATAATTCTGTACTAACTTTTTCTCCATGTATTTTTCACACAAGAGATGCTGCAATATGTGTTTAGTACCATAGGTCAACTAATACTTGGCACCCATTAGCACAGTTCACATCTAAAGTGAAGACAGTGAATTATGGCTCCTTGAAACACTTTTCGCTGCTTTTAATCCAGAGACTGTGGGACAACAGAATAAAAATATTGAAGTCAACACCATATGTGTAAACCTGATGAAATAAAGGCAGATTTTGTGATGCAAACATTCTTAAAAAGATGCAGATTTGAGCCTTTTAATATTGATTTCTATTATAACAGTGCTGAGAGACCCCCAACCAAGGGTGGATCTCCATTCTTAATAACTGACAATGCCTGTCCTGAACATCTCACAGATCACCCAGTTGATCAGTGTCAGGCTCCTCACTGCCCGTCCAGTGCTTAATTCAGTAGGCTATAAGATTACACCTGTAAGCAACTGCTCATCCGTATCAGTAAGGGGCTCATATAGGGTTGCCAGTGTTGATTGGATATATTCCTGGAGGTTTCATCACATCACAAAATCTTTCGTTCAAAATTAATTTTTTTCATTCCTGGAGATTCCAGGACAATCCCGGAGGGATAGCAACCCTAGGCTCAGAGCATAGCCCTCAGTGACTTTTGACATTAACATATAGATGGTAATAGAAATAACTATGAGGTAAGGTACTAATCAGCACATATAAGGAAGGCAAAGTTGGGCAGGATCTAGAAATATAAAAACAGAAGTTTTACCCAAATCTATAGCTAGAAGTCAATAAAGTTTCACTGATTTGCACTAGCTGAATATCTGGACCAATACGTTTTTCTATTATAGTAAGAACAGAAAACGAGGAGAAAATGAACATTTACAAGCCTGCATGCTTACAATTAGGCTCCCACATAAGTTTAAGTGGTCTATTTTTTTCTTTAAAGAATGATGGGCATCCACAAACGCCAGTGAGGTCAATGAGAGGTGCAGGTGCTCTGCACTTTGTGAAAACCAATCATGTTTGTTTAGGTACTTAAACATAAATATAGGAGCCCAAGAATAGGCCACCCAGATTTGCAAATGTTGGCTGATATTGGAGCACTGCAACTTGCTTTGATTTTTTTCAGAAACAAATAAACAAAACTTCCTCTGCTCCACTGGCCCTTTGGTGTGTGTATGTGTGTATATATATACACACACACACACACACACACACACATATAATATGTGTGCGTATAAAGTATATGTGCATGTATCCCATACCACTATCAAACCAGAAGTAAAAGCAAAACCATAAAAAAGGGAGAAAGTCCAGACATTTTAATGATTCCCATGATTTAGTCTCTGCCAGAATCCATATAGCATGTGATGGTTTACTGTAGTAAGGAAATTAATATGGCAGTGAGCTTTCTGTATCTTTCCAATTAGAGCACATATCAATTTGTCTTTATGAAAATGTTGCATAGTTTATATTTTTAATATAGTATGACATGTAAAGGGAGTCTACTAATTGGAACACAAGGCTCCTGAGGCTCAAACACATCACTTAACCAGTTGTGCTAGTAAATCTTTATATACTATATTTTCCTTGTTCAGTTGATAGCAGTGCTGCAGAAGCACAACCTACTTAAATTTATGGGAAAACAGCAGCAGCTTGAGGGAAAAGAATCATGGGGGAGTGGGACGAATGCTCCCATTCTCCCCACTGAGAAGACAAATTATGAGGATCTCTTTCCAAAACTACAGGATTCCCCACCCTTTCTTAGGAAGAAAAATTAGTCACAAGAAAAAGAAATGCAAAGATCATAAAGCATGAAGAAAAAGAGGAATTGATCTTGGATACAAGATGGGATTGAGTTATATTATAACAAGTTACAGGTCTTTTCCTACTGAAAGGCAGAGCCAATTGATTTATTATCATGACTCCCAGCTCGCATTTTTTTTAGGAAGGAACTGCAGCTACTAGGTAGCACGTCACTTTCGATTTGCCACACTATGTCTTAATTACCAATGCTAGAAGATCATGTGGTAGTATTTTCTGACTTCAAAGAGTTCAGCAGCTTAAACAGCATGAGTGGATCAGATTTGTAAGAATGCAGAGTGACAACAATATGGTGTCTTTGTATTTTACAATTGTCAGTTCATTATTTATTTATTGTACATCAAAGTGAAAATAGGCACACAGAAAAGATAACGGATTTATTCAGTACACTTTTCTTCTGCTTTTGGAAGAACTGAAAACATCCTCTGTTTCAATAACTGAGATTCAAACTTTCAATGCAAATAGTTTTTATTCCTATGGAAATGACAAATAATCTTAAATCCCTATTATAAATATGGATCCTTATTCTCTTCCCACTTATGCTGGTGCAAATCAAGAGTAACTCCAATAAAATAAGTGGAAATATACTAGAGTAAAATTGGTGTAAATGTGAATAGAATCAATCCCATGAGCAAAAGGATCCAAAACATTGCATAGTGGAATGTTATTTATATAGACTCCACTTCAACAAAGCACTTAAATACATGCTTAAATTTAAGCATTTGACTTCAATGGGATTGCTCACAAGGTTAAAATTAAGTGCTTTTCTGATTTGAGGCCATAATGCCATTCTTTCAAAAGGATTCCATTATGAAGTTAAAGTGGTATACAAATACAATTGATGAAGTTAAGAGCTATATAGGAATTTGTCTATCATCTGTGGGATAAAATACAGCAACTATTTAAGGTCACGCAACAATACTATACAACAGTTTAAGACAAGCAATTAATATTTTACACATCTTAAACTCTTTAAGAAAGGTTTAGCTAGGCAGAATGTAATCATCCAAATTCAAATATTGGCATTGCTTTTTAAATTATCAATACTTATGTAAATTGTATATTATAGCATCATATCCGTCACTCTACTAGTACAATACCTGGGCCAGATTTGCAATGGAGCTGTCTGTTCAGACAAACTGAGGATCTGGCCAATATATTTAAAATGTAAGCTACATTACATTTTCTTTTTTATATTAATTATTTAAGCAGTGTGAACATAACTTTCACCTCTTTCATTTGGTTAATCTATGCAAAATGTTTCCATATTTTGCCTTTTATTTTTTGTTAAACTATTTTAAAATGGCAATACCATTTATAAATGCTCTGTTGGAGGCTAAAGAAAATGTTGATATCTCTTTCAATGAATGATAACTGAGAAGTCATTATATTGCTTGCTGTTTTATGAAACCAAGTCTATAATCATTGCTTTGGTTGAGAAAATCTATTTTGCTCATCCAGCAGGGTTTATTTTTTAACATATTTAGCTTCCTTGCTGCAACAGGGAACAAAAATAGTTGACTCCTCAACTGCTCTGGCTGTGATCATAAATCAGTATCAGTATCAGCAAGGCAAACTAGAGGAAAATATTATGATAAAACATAAATGAGAATGAAAGAGAATAGTTTCAAGAGGTATACAGTATCAATATTCTAATAACAGCATAGTACATTTATAAAACAATGGGTATTTTTCCTCAAACAGATCCTTTTAAAATGGGTTTTGCTTGAAAAGTGTTCTGGGTAATTAGCAGTATGTTTAACACAGCAACACTGATTTGTTATTTCTATCTGCAAATACTGAAGTTGTTGCAACATTATTTTGAATATTGTAATTTGCACAGATATGTACATCTTGATCAGCTAAGCATTTTAATGCCCCTTTTCCTAAAAGGAAGTGGCATCCTACTATAATCTTTTCATTGTTACTCTTGAGGGAGTTTTTCTTTCTCTTTCTTTCTTTCTTTCTTTCTTTCTTTCTTTCTTTCTTTCTTTCTTTCTTTCTTTCTTTCTTTCTGAATCATTTAATTGAGCAATTCAAAACATTCACTGTGACATAATAATAAAATACTTATATAGTATATTCCACTTAATCAGGGCATGCTTAATCAGGAATCTGCTTAATCTCAGAAAATTGATTTCCAAGTAATAGCAATAACTGTTGCTTAATTGGAATAGGAATAATGTAAATAGAAGGAATCCATCTCCAATTTTGTCAAGTTTGCATCTTCATGAGCCTAGAATGTAGGTTTTGAAACAAAAGATCTGTTCCAAGAGAAGAGCAAGAACAAGCATAAAGCATTTCTTACTATCAACTTCTAAACCATCAACCACTTGGCTCTAATCTCTCCTGAATCCTGACTTGACTTGTCTACTCTCTTGCTCCTTCTTGTCCTAGTTTCTGTCTACTAGCTTCTAAGCATGGTTGGTAACCCCTGGGTTGCTCAGGTACTACAGTCATGGAGTCATATAAGAATTTAGATAAATAGACTTTATACACACAAAGCAAAAAGAAAATCTTGAGCCCGTACGCCTTTCCAATTACCATTCATTTCTTGCAATCTATTCCCACTGCCCAATGTATTCTCATGTACTCTGCTAAGTTTCTGCAGTCTGCTTTTCCCCAACTCTCTACTCCACTGAAACTGCTGTTGCCAAAGATACATCTGACCTCTTTCTGGCCATTTCCACAACACTCCAGGGATAATTACTTCCTTACTCCCAGATGGGGGGTGAAGGATATCTGGTGTACTGGAATCCAGACCCAAGATTTCAATCTTCCCCTGAACCTTTCTACTCATTCTCTTTTCACGTGGGCAAGGTGGGTGTCCCACATAATCTGTCGTCCCCTGTGCACAAAGTGACGATGCAGGTAAACCGTGCAGAAGAATAAGTGTCAGTAAATTATTGTATGACTCAATATCAGATTACTCCCCGTG
The DNA here is from genome assembly GCA_007922305.1 of Dermatemys mawii. NCBI lineage: Eukaryota > Metazoa > Chordata > Testudines > Dermatemydidae > Dermatemys > Dermatemys mawii. The sequence goes on from ML677363.1 coordinate 10,670,166, forward strand.
CTAGAGCAAGAGGGGAACCATTGAACTAATTGTGACTCTTCTTCTGACTGGTATGGGATAGTGCAGCTAACAATGCAGGCCTTGACAAAACGTCTCAATCATGATCTCTGTGTTCACTGTGTTTTAATATTTGTGTGGGTACAAAGTCCATTTTCACAGATCTGATGCTTACTGGCCATTTTCATTTGTCTTTCCCTTTGGGTTAGGGTGATAAGTTCAGGTTTGTGTTTTAGAGCCAACTTTTTTGTACATGCAATTTTAAATCAACATTAAAGCAAGAACAACTTGCAGATTTATGACATAGCACACCGAGGGCAAATCTATACTCTTCTTTGTCAACACAGAGTACAAAAGGGCACCAAAATTGCTCTCATTGTGGCACTAGAGCCAAAGTCTGACATAAGCAATAGGCAATGAGAGGCAAATATGGTCATCAGCCCTAATGTTAGTGGTGGTATGAATTCTTCTTTCTACAGCCTCCTTAGCCTCTTTTAATAAGACCCTGACCCCTGTTTTCACAATGTCATGCACTATGGGAATGATGGACCATAAAAAAAATGAAATGTGGTTGCCTACTATGTTAAAGTTAAATTCATCCAGCACCTTTGGTTCTTCAGTGATGTAAATTGTTACTATAATCATTTCCTCAATCAGTAGATATGTTTAAACTTGTGATAGAAGAACAGTCAACATTTCTACTTCATTTTTATTAAATGAAGGGGAAGAGTGACATGCTTGTCCACTGCCTGAATATTATAACATCTTTTTATTTATGAGATGAATTTAAAAATAAAAAGAATTAATAAGTAGGATCTCAGCCTGATGCCTCTTACCGGTCATTAGCACTCAACTTCTGCATAACATATACTGTTGTATTATCAGAGAGGAGGAAATAAAAATGAAGCAAACAAGGAATACACAAAAATCAAGTTCCCGTAAGAGCAGTATTCCCCTATTGTTAAGTAATTTTATTTATCATAGGATTATAAAGGTCATCTATGCTAACCCCCTGCCACAATGCACAATTTGTTGTGTCTAAACCATGCAAGGCAGGTGGCTAGCCAGCTTTCTTTTGAAAACCTCCAGTGAAGAAGCTTCCACAACCTCCCTAGAAGTCTGTTCCATTATCCTGCTGTCCTTAGAGTAAGGATGTTTTTCCTGAGATTAATCCAAATTTTGCTATGCTCTAGTTTGAAACCATTTGTCTCTTGTCCTGCCCTTTGTGGCAAGAAAGAACATCTTTTCTCCATTTTTCTATGGCAGACTTTTAAGTAGAATCATAGAACTGGATGGGACCTTGAGAGGTCATCTAGTCCAGTCCCCTGTGCAGGTGCAGATTTTATCAGTATGCTCTCTATTCCTACATCCAGGTCATTAATAAAGACTAAGTGATAAAACTGATCGAAAAGTCTCATGAAGTGAGGCAATGGTGGCTTAATATATTAGCCAAGGGACTGGGGCTGAGGACTACTGGGTTCTATTCTAGTATCTTTTATTAATTTCACTCTACCTTAGTTTATCCAAGTATGAAATGGGGATAATATCACTCACCTAATCTATAGTAATGTTGTGAGACTTAATTATTGTTTATAAAACTCTTAATTCATCACATAAATGTCACTGTATCAAATGAAAGGGTTGTTACTTATTAGGGACCATTCATGATGCTTCTTACATCACTGCCATGCTCTGGTCTCCACCACCCTTGGTTACTACTATGCAAGTGACTCCCAACACATCCCCAATCCTGAGTTTCCAGCCCTCTCCTGGAACAAAGGTCTGTTGCTCCTTTAATGAGACAAAAGCATAGCAGCTTGTTGCTTTAACTGGAGTTAATAATCACCTCCAGTTAAACACAGTACCTTATTGATTGGGAATAAAAGCAAAACAAGTTTATTTACACAGAAAATAAGAGGTTTTAAATGAGCTCAGGTATAAGAGAAAAAGTCCAGAATGTTTACAAACAAAGAAAAGTGAAAAATGCTTTTTAGTGACTAAGACTTAACAAAACTATAGTCTTGGTTCCAGGTAAGATTCTTACCATACTGCTTTTCCGTAAGAGGGCCGATTGCCCCTTGGTCGGGATCGCCCACAAAGTCCAAAGTTTTCAGTTTCTTTGTTGAATTAGGTGAAAGATAACTAGGGATTTTTTGCCCCTCTCTTTTATGGTGAATTTTTAAAATGTACCCTTCGCAAAGTTCAGTTCCCCTGCAGTGAGGAAAAGTGCCATGGGGGCTGATGGAGAAGGTTGTATGCTGGTTTCCTTCCCTCTAGTGCTTCCTACAGTGCAAACTGATATGTCTCTGCAGACTCTGATATGCTAATAAATGGACACTCGACTGTGATTGCCGATTGTCTGTGATTGTATCTGGATGGAGGCATCAGCCTTTCCTTTGCCTGGAAAAATAACCTGTTTATCCACTCCCCAGACTTGTTTGATTCAAACACATTTTAGTACCATATTTCCTTTTACATTTGCATAGTCCTCTGGATGTTTACTGTACATACATCACATATCCGTCTGCTATCAATTTTCCAGTGCTATCTATTGATATCTAATTATATCTATATATCTACAGTTTATGACATAAGTTAATTTGGGTACAATGAGTTGAAACTCACTACCAGTGAGCCCCTTGCCCTCTAGTGTTGGGATGCTCTTTACACAAGGGTAGGAGAAAGCATGGCCTGGCCAGAGCTTCTCCCCAGTGATTATGGGATCAAAGGCATAAGTTGGGGAATCCATATGGTGCCTCTAGCCCATGTCCAGGCCCCCAGCAATTGTGGAATAAGGTAGGGGTAAGCAACTTCCCATTGCTTTCTTGGCATTAGCCCTACCATCCATACAGAGATAAATATGGCCCACTGCTTTTACTGGGTGCACAGTGGATAGTATTTGGAATGGTCAGTTTGGGTGGGGTGGGGGGGAGAGAGAGGCAAAAAAAACCCCTCCACCTTTTCTTATTATAATGAGAAATAGTGAACTGCACTCTGTTGTTCCAGAGAGAATGGGGAAAAAATAGACCGAGAATGCAGAAGAGTTCTTATTATGTCATTAGCATGCTACTGCTCCTGGTGCTGGTTTGGCAAAAGCCTCACCATGTTTGGCAAAGTCTCACTATTGAATCTGCACAGAAATCCTGTCTTTTCTCTGTAGGCAAGAAACTGTATTTCAGACTTGTTGCCATTGATCAGCTGATTTAAATCAGTACCTTGACTTTCAAGTCAGACTTCAATATGGCAGCCTAACTAATGTCCCCATTGTAAGCCATCACTCTATAGAAATGAAAGGTATGAATGTATCATCTGTATTAGATGCAGTCTAAGGCTATGAATTATATACATTTTAAAGACCATAATCATGCCTTAATTGTCATTTTTTTAATATTATACAAAATAGTGCACACTGAAACATGGAGCTACTCAGCTATATCTAGTGCCTACTCTATACTGACATATATATAGCATAATAGTGATGCTGCCATGGTACCATGATATAGTGATGGTAGAAGCACTATCTCTATTACAGAGACAGCCTTACAAGTATAATATTTATTCTTTACTAGTTGCACATACTGAGATAGCACCTGGGAGCCCCAGCCATGGACCAAAGCCATATCTAAATACATAACAAAAATATGGCCCTGTCCAAAAGAGCCTACAATCTGCGCATAAGACAAGAGTCAGCAGGTGGACATCACCGAGACAGGGACCTCTCAATAGACAATACTGGTCAGTATGCATCATGGCGGCAGTCGCAGCTGCCTAAAAAATGTTGGGTTTTTTTTTTGTAGGCATCACCACAAAGAAGAGTTTTAAGGAAGTATCTAAAGGGGTAACTTTGCAAATATTTACAATATTTGCAAATATTGAGAACCTCTCCCATATCTGAGGAGCAGCCTATGGGGAAAAGTAAAAAGGTGTTTCCTTGAAAATTAAACAAGGGAATGATGAAAGCTCACACCATTGGCAGAAAAGAGGTGTGAAAATCAACATTTTAGCAGCATCTGAGAATTGATAGGTAAGGTTCGGATAGACTATGATGGGCCTTAAAAGTGAAGAAAAGTAGTTTTGGCTTCATGTTATGTAGAAGATGCAGCCACTGAAGGAAAGCAAACAGAGCAGTGATATAACTGATGCAATGAGCATGTAGTGAATCCAGATTATACTTCTTAAGGTCAGAGAGAAGGAGGCTGCAGTAGTCAAAACTTAAGCTGACGAGGGTCTGAATAAGAGATTTAGCTGTGTAGATTGAGGGGAAAGGCTGGATCCTAAAGATGTTAATTCAGGCAGATGCAGCAAGATTTAGATATGCCCTGCACCTATGACACTAGAGACCGGGTCAAAGATAACTCCTGGGATACATGCCTGAGTTGCAAGGTGTTCACCCCTCCGACTGAGAAAAGAGACAATACGAGAGCTTGGAGGGAAAAAATGAGAGTTCTGTTTTGGCCAGCTTGACCTTAAGCTGCAGGTTGGACGTCCACAAAGAGGTGACAAGAGGGCTGCTTTCCCAGGAGAACCTTCCCCTGAAACTGCTTGAGAAAGCAACTACTGAAGAATTTCACATAATGCAGATTGCCCTTTCATAGGAACTTTTTCCCAGCATGCCTTTCTGTGTCTGACTCTCACTAAATTTGGCACAGACACAGACATGTGGCTGCAGGTCTAAAGTGGCCTGTTTGCAACTAACCACTGGATGTTAGCTGGTAAGTGTCTTTCATCCTGTAATGTTTTCAGTTTTTTGTTCCTGAGAATATATAATCTCACAGATATAACACAGCATATATAAAACTGTAAAACTAATGCATCCGAAGAAGTGGGTATTCACCCACGAAAGCTTATGCTCTAATACATCTGTTAGTCTATAAGGTGCCACAGGATTCTTTGTCTCTTTTGCAGATCCAGACAAACACGGCTACCCCTCTGATAGGTAAAACTAATGTTACTTCCACATTCCAGGCTTTTGTCAAGTGTAAATAGAAACAGTAAAACAATTGTAACATTTATTAAAATAGTCATTCTTTACAAAACATTGATATAGTACCATCACTTTGAAGTGGGATTGTGCTTTATAAACACAGAAAAATGTTAATAATATATTGTTTTAGTACAGTGGTGTAGAGGTCTTAAGACATCATGGCTCCGTTGTGCTAGGCATTGTACAAACATATAGTAAGAGACAGTCTCTACCCTGAAGACATTACTGACAGAGCAAGTAGAAGGTGGGAGGAGAAGCAGAGGTACCGTGATGTTCTCTAGGTCACACAGTAGGTAATAGAAGGTACAGTAATAGGGTAGAGGCTAAACTAGCATTAGAACCCAGTCAATGTCCTGTCCACTAGGTCATCATTCTGCCTCCCAAACCATGTTCCCTTCATGCAATAATGTGCAATCTAAACATAACAGACACACACAGAACCACACTTGAGGAAAAGGAGGCTGTTTGGGGTTATTAATGATGAGAGATTAAGGTGGGAAGCACTGGTAGAGGACTTGGAGAAAGTCACAGGAAAAAGAAGACTGTTCCTAACAGGCAGCATGATATAAGGTGTGGGTATGAAAAGGGAGCCAAAGGGAGGAGTAAAGTGAGAGAACTAGAGAGTAAAGCAAATGGATGAAGTGTAGAGGGAGAGGAATGTCTGAACTATTGTGACTGAAACCATGCATATATTGCTTAGAACTCCCCTAAGCAAGTAGTTACAAAATGAGGAATAAAATGTAATAGAATTGAAACAAAATATATTGTATTGATAGAGCAGTGCTGGAAGCCACCTGAAATATTACAACAGTTACCTGTGGCATCATTAATGCTGGTGGGATTGATTCATAAATCAGGCCTTAAAACATAATAGAGTGGAGAGGGCTGGTGCTTTCTATAAAGATGAGATTGAATTGTTGGAGAATTAACGATGCCATCATTAGCACCTTTAATCTATTTTATTGAGAACTGCTTCTCCTTTTATGAACAATTTGTCCTTTAGGCAAAGAATGGAATTCTCTAATATTTCTGAGTAAGCAAAATTTTTAGAGTATCTTTAAGTGTTTGAAATGGAAATCTTTTGTCAAGTCTATTCCTCAGAGAAGTGGAGGGGCCAGCACCCAGCAATGGTTCTTTAGTTTTATAACAGACAAAATTGACTAATCTCTGCACAGCAAACATTTTCACTGGAGGGCAGATGCAAATATGTACTTTGCTTCTGATTGTAGGTTAACTTAACTGAGTATGCTCCTAGAGTCCACACAGACAATGGCCTATACTCTATCCCAGCCATGAGGAGGGAGATGAGTAAGTAGAGATGCAAAAATAGGTGAATTATAGGCATTTTCATGTATTCAAGACTGAATGGTTAATTGCAGCAAGAAATAGGCTGTTTGACATCCACAGTTATTCCCAACTCTTCTTTTTTTCAAGCACCATCCTTACAGCTTAGAATGAAACTTGCTGCCTTAGCATCACAATCAAATCTACCTTTCCAACAAGGAATGAATGCATGAATGACAGAATACAAAGGATAGAGTGATACTAATTGTAATAGTTTTAGGGAAACTGCACCTGTATTTCCCCCTCTGTGGTCCCTCCAGGGCACTGTCTTAAAGGTTTCTGGATCCCAGACATCACCTCTCTTGGGCAGAGACACACATTTAACTCGCATCTTCCTGGAGTTTTAAGGCTTCACAACTCCCTGATCTATACTGTGATATTCTCAGCAAGCCAGCCTGCATAAAAGGTCAGCACTTGCGCTTTACTTACTTTCTGAGGCCAGTGTATGACAGTGTATTGCTGGAAGTTACAGGTGACCACACAGCTCCTAAAGCAAGCATCTTTAGTTAAAAGCATTACATAGAAAACCTCTAAAAACAAAGAAGAAACCTGCACATATGCTACAAAGCTTACAAGAGATCACCCCCAACTCCAACTTAGGGCTGTGGTAGGAGTCAGTCTTTCAAATCCCACCACTGGCTTTTCCTTGTGGTCACAAGTTCATTTCAGTTTTTAGTTCAAGAACCCAGGCCAGGCAGATCAGCCATCTCTTTATACTCCAGCCTTTGCTCTCCAGTCCCTGAGAACAGGTAATCCCCAGTCGATGCCACTCTCCTCAGGGTATATCTACAAAAGGTTGTGGGTTTTTTGTTTGGTTGGTTTGGTTTGGTGTTGTGGCATTTGCACTAAATGCTCCCCAGGGATTCCCATTTAATACATATTGTCCTAAAAGTCTATGCTTTGTGGCACTTCAATATATTTATTTGAATTCTTTACACTTCCAACCTCTCACATCTGTCACACAGAGCATATGCTAATTGTTCCAAACTGCTGGGTGCTTATGCTCCAATCAGAGGCCTGTTTTCCTTGTTGAGTATCTTAATAAGAAATGTAGAAACTTTAAAGAAATCCATCTTTGGAATTGTTCAATAAGGAAAGATTTTTCTTCCTTTTTATTGCAATTGTGTGTAGTTGCACTAGCAGGCCCAACCTCTTTTTCAAAACTTACTTGCAATAATTACTCCAGTCCAAGGATCATGTCCAATCTAACAAAGCTAATGAGAACCAGTCCTTCAATCTACACTGTAATCAGTTTATAACGAGCTGCCTTTTCCTGTGCTTCATTACTGTGACAAATTCTATTTTTCATACCTCAGAATGATAAGGCAGGATGGAAAAAAAATCATTTTCCATCACCAGACGTGCATGAAACGGAGATGGGCTTAAGCATGCAGAATTGATTTATTTGCATTCTTCTATTGCCTTGCTTGCTGCATCTTTGAAAGAAGTTAATATCATATCTTTGATTTGGCCCCAGGAATGGCAGGCCTTGGCAATCAAGCATGCTTGTTATAGCAGAAAAATAATCTAGACCAGTGATGCCCCAGTGTGTGTTGATTTATTTAGACATGTGGAAGACTCTTAGCAAAAAGCATTTCAGAATCCGTTAGCACTCCTGACAATGCAATCTTTATCTGCTTTTTAAAATGTGTATGACTGTCACCTCTAACCTTGTCAGCTAGCTGCCTGGAATGTCCATCTTCTTCATTTTCCTTCTTCCCATATATTTTTATTCAAGCTCTCCCCAGGCTACTTACTCAGTGAGATTCAATGGTGTCAACAGGTATCAGTGACGACATCACCATACATTGCCTATTTCCAGAATCAGCAATGACTAGCACTGATCTAATATCCACATCACTTACTACAAAACAAGTCTGCTTACTCAAATACCTTATCTCCAATCCTATCATCCCTTTTCTCCCCTTAACCTCAGAAATTCCAATAATGTCTCCTTTTACCCAGCGTAATGAAAACTGGAAGAGTCCTGCTCACAATGACTAATCTGATTTCTGTTCATTAAGCCCCTCATCCTGGAAAGGGATCCCTGTTTTTAGTGCCAGGGTAAAAGAATAATATGCAAACATTGCTGCTGCTTACTTGTCCTGAAATGGAATTTGAGGTCAACCACAGACATTCTGTGTGACAAGCCACTCTCTAGCTTCCCAGATATTTCAATATTTGGAAATACAAAAGCTTGCTATATGGTAGTAGTAATAATTTGAACTTCTGTAGCACTTTCCCTTTTCAGAACTTGGAACCCTTTCTGGATATTAATGAATTAAGCCTCACAACACCTCTGTGAGTCAGATCAGAATTCATCTCTCCATTTTACAGACTGGGAATCTGAAACCCAGAAAGTTGAGATAACATGACCAAGGTCATACTGGAAGTCTGTAACTGTGCTACAAATAGAACCCAGTTGTCCAATTGTTCTTTGTTGTATCTATCTATTGACTTCAGTAGAATCACTTCAAGTATACACCCATATCTCTGACAGCAGGCCACCTGACTCCCAGCTGTTTGCTTTAATCCTAAAATCATCATTCCTCCTTCTAAGCATGTTAAGACTGAGAGGACTCCCTGGTTCTCTTTGGATGATTAAGAGACTCCTCTCAAAACCAGGAGAGTTTGAATGCCTTATATGTTTTCACAATTTAATCAATTTTATTGGTATATTGTCCTAAATGCTGTACACACTTTGACTTTAAAAAAAGTCAATATCTCTCTCTGCATCTGGCTTTGCAACTCATATGTACACAGCTTACATGTTAACCAAGAGGCTGCAGCATTTAGTCAGGAGGCACAATAACCAGCAACTGGTATCTTAGTTCAAGGGGAATATTGATCAGGCAATCAGGGAAGGTACTACTCTACTGCCTTTATATCTAGAGGAACTTTGAAATCCAACTCACTGTTTAAACAGCCAGCTTGTCAGTGAATTCAGATTAAGTGTCTGCACTTCAGGAAAAGGAGTCCATAAATTAACTTCTAATACTTATGACATTCTAAAAGTAAGAGGCTTTCATTGTCATTCATGGTTCAGCTCCTTTGGATTGGCAGATTTTTTAACTTCCATTTGTGATCAACCCCCACAGCCAGACTGAGGGTATATTTTCTAGGACCCCTACAGTTTAGACATCTTTACAAAAGAAGCCAAGGCATGGTTGTGATTTCAAAAAACGAGACATCAACGTGTTTTGTTTTGGTAACAGTGCCTCCTGGGGGTGATCCCAACCAGGCAAGTCTATTACCCTTTTTATCATATAGAAGCATTGTAAAATTTGTTATATTTTGAGTCGTAGAATGGAAAAGTCACCTTTTTAGGTGCTTAGTTCTTTCAGGAAGAAAAGGGTTTTCAAAGGAAAAAAAACACTCTCTTTTCTCTAAAGGACTATTGATTGTAAAAACTTGTATGGCTTCTTGGCAGTCTGCCCTTCATCACCTTACTTCTGGTGAGTGCTACTGAAACTAACTCCCAAAATCAAGTGGAGCTATTTATTGGAAGATGTGTAATTCTTGTCACTTTATAGTTTTTCAATGCTCTTTTGGCAAAAAGGAAACTGGAAACATGCTGACAAAGTCCACTATAGTATCAGCATAGTATTCTCTTAGGTGATGATCAGTGCAGTAATGTTTTAGTGGGATTTTAATTATTATTGTTTGATTCTCATATGGGAAAAAATCTATAAAATTTAATCGGAATGAAAGCAATAGAGTTCTGTAGAGATTACTTTTCAAAAGATAGAATTTAATGGGTAGTGATATCTTATCTCTATCATGCTTAAAGCAACCTATAGAATGTAATAAGATATAATAATAGAGTATTTAGAATTCTGTAAGTAAGGCTAAAACTCTTTGGAAAGGTTTGTCATTCTGTAGGATTTATCCATAGGTCTCTTGTGAGAAATAAACAAGAATTTTTACAACAGCATACTGTACTCTGGATAAAATCTATACTAGTTCTGTGGTGGGGAAAATAATCTCACCACATCCTGTAGTAAATGTTTTTATTTTTGGTTCCCAGATATTAGGATATGAATCTTTCTTCAGCTTTCTTTGTTCAAAGGGAAATAGTCAAAAGTACCAAAGCAGGCTGGATCGAGGTGATACAACAGAAATGAGTGATATTAGACAGGATATGCAGAAATGAAAGCCGAGTTTTTAGTTGTTAAGTGTAGCATTGGTGCTGAGGAGTCTGGATACAGAATGGTACGTCAGCCTGTGGTTTTCTTGTTCTCCAGGCCACAAGGACCATGTCATACACTGAGCAGCTCTTGCCTAATTAGAATATCAGTTTTAAAACGCCAGATGATACTCAGACTCTGATACAGCATGGTACTTAATTAAGCATGTTCCTAAATTTAAGCATGTGAACTGCCTGACTTATTTCAAGAATCAGAGGGGTAGCCGTGTTAGTCTGGAATTGCAGAAGTGACAAAAAGTCCTGTGGCACCTTCAAGACTAACTAAAGTATTAGAGCATAAGCTTTCGTGGGCTAATACCCATTTCGTCAGATGCATGCTTCCACTGCATGCATCCGACGAAGTGGGTATTAGCCCACGAAAGCTTATGCTCTAATACTTTAGTTAGTCTTGAAGGTGCCACAGGACTCTCTGTCACTTCTGACTTATTTCAGTGGAACTGCTTATATACTTAGTGTCAGCCTTTCAAAGCAGGGCCTCAATACTGGAAGGAGAAAACACACATAATCAAGAAATCAAGGGGATTACAGATGACTCCCATGGGTCAATCACTATAATAAAGCAAGGACGTGTGAGGTTTCAGTTTAACAGTCTGAGAAATAAATGAAAATTGTGAGTGTTCATTAAGGAATATTTCAAAACTTATGTTCAGAAATCCATATGGGTACATCACATCATAACTGATTTATTTATATCTCAGTAGTACTTACAGCAACCTTAACCAAGACTGGCACCACATTGTGTTAGGCACTGTACAAAAACATCATGCAAAACACTCCCTTGTCCTGAGGCGCTCACAGTCTACCTGCAAGGCAGATAAAGGATGGTAGGGAAAACAGAAGCACAGAGGGATAAAATGACTTGCCCAGGTGGCAAAGCCTGAAATCCAACACAGGTATCCCTGTTTGTTGCCCTAGTCACTACACCATGCTGAGTTTTAATAGCATACATTTCATAGACTACATGCTCAAATAGTCATTAAAAAATATAGTTAGTTCCCAATCTCTTAATAAGATCTGCATAGGTGGACCCCTGTGCCCACAGATGCAAGTAAGCCAGTACACCCCGGTACGGTGTACCGGCAAGAGCCTGTGCGCTGTACCAGGATGGATCAGCTTCCCCAGGCAGCAATTTAAAGGGCCTGGGGCTCCCAGCAGTGGCTGGAGCCCCTAGCCCTTTAAATCATCCCCAGAACCCTATTGCTGGAGCCCTGGGGTAGCGGCAGCAGGGGTCCGGCAGCAAGGTAAAAGTAGTGGTGGCCGGAGCCCCGGACCCTATACATCACTGCCAGAGCCCCTCCGGGGCTCCAGCAGCAGGGCTTGGGCAGCTATTTAAAGGATCCAGGGCTCTAGCTGCTGCTATCCTCTAGGGCCATTTAAATCGCCACCTGAGCCCCACTGCTGGATCTTTGGGGTAGTGGCAGTGAGGCTCTGGCAGTGATTTAAAGGGCCAGTGGCTACCACCTGCCGTTAGCTCAGCGGATTCCCCGACCCTTTAAGCTCTGCCAGAGCCCAGGGCCCTGGGGTAGAGAGGGAGAAAAAAACCCAGTGATTAGAGCACTTGCTTGGGATATGGGAGACCTGAGGTTCAGATCCCTGCTCTAAAAGAGAAAAGCAGGGACTTGAACCTAGATTTGCCACATGGTCGAAGAGTGCTTTAACTATTGGGCTATTGGCTATTCTGGGGTGGTGTGTGTCTCTTTCTTGACAAATTTCTAAAGATCTTGTTTTTGTTCTGATGTAGAACAAAAACAATTTTGAAGCCTTGAATTTATTTATTTATTTATTTATTTGTTTATGCATATTGAATTCTTGTTTTCTGACTAGCCCTAGTGTGCAGCACATCTCAACTTTTGAACATTATGTATCGAACTGGAAACCAGAGACTAAACTAAACTAGTGATACATTTGATTGTTATTTTGAATAAATCTATGAGGTGCCTGTGGACAGTGAACAGAAAATGTGAGGAAATTTGTCAAATAGATAATTCATTTGTGAATTATTTGCTCAGTTCTACAATAGTATAATGGTCCTTTGCACTTAATTCCCTTTTCAAGAAAAAACACGGCCTGTAAAAACTCAAGTCTGCTAAACGTTATATGGCACTGCATATTGTTGTTCTCTTTCTAGACCAAGGGTCGGCAACCTTTCAGAAGTGATGCGTCGAGTCTTCATTTATTCACTCTAATTTAAGGTTTTGTGTGCCAGTAATACATATTAATGTTTTTAGAAGGTGTCTTTCTACAAGTCTGTAATATAGAACTAAACTATTGTTCTATGTAAAGTAAACAAGGTTTTTAAAGAATCAGAGAGGTACCTGTGTTAGTCTGGATCTGCAGAAGCAACAAAGAGTCCTGTGGCACCTTAAAGACTAACAAAAGTATTAAAGCATAAGCTTTTGTGGGCTAATACCCACTTTGTCGGATGCATGCAGTGGCCACTGCATGCATCTGACAAAGTGGGTATTAGCCCACAAAAGCTTTAGGAAGCTTCATTTAAAATTCAGTTAAAATGCAGAGACCCCAAACCAGTGGCCAGGACCTAGGCAGTGTGAGTGCCACTGAAAATCAGTTTGTGTGCCGCCTTCGGCACCCATGCCATATGTTGCCTACCCCTGTTCTAGACCTAAAGCAAATCCTTTTCAGAAACAATCTGTGCCCAATGCCTGCTGTTGCTGAATGCAGGCACAAAAACCAGATCAGAATAATTTCTACCTCCTGGCAATGAACATAACTGGAAGGAGAAATAATCCCTGGATAATTTGACTGGGCAGTTATTTGTTGACTTTTTTTTTTTTTAGGTAAGTTTCTAGCCTTCATCACGGTGGACGTAAATTTGGGCATCCTATAGACTAAGAAACTAGAAGAAAAATAAAAAGAACCTGACATTTATTTTTTTAAACCCATTTCATGCTTTTTTGAGTCCTGATGCATGATTTTTGAACACTTGAGTTTGGCAATATTGGGCATTAAAAGTCTTCAGAAAATGCCAGAACCAGGTTTTTGTTTGTTTGTTTTTGGAACAGAAATGGTTAGACAAATTTACTAGGGGGTTTTATGTCATGGCCTTGTAATGATAAAAATAACAATTATAAAAATCACCCCATGTTTGAAAGAGTTAAGAGTCACAGCAGATGATGAGACTTTACTAACAAAATCCCCAGGTCAAAAAAGAAAAAAGGTGAAACACTGAAAAAGGTTTCTGAGTTCATATTTTGTTGAGCCAGTTCTAGACTTAACTTACTGGTGTCACAGTAAATATACACTTCACAGGATGACAGGCAGTGGTGCCCGTGTCTCACTTCCTCAAGAATTCTGCCCATGGGGAGACCCTTTAATTTACCGCTGGAACTTTTTGCTAGCAGAAGTTCTATAGAAACTACATCTCCTAGATATTAAGTCATTTCCCTCTCCTGTGGTGCCTATCTTCTGGGCTGTACCCACTGGCTTTGGGAATAGTTGATTCCTTGCACTATTGCAACTTCCATTCTTGGTGGACCAACTTCACTTGTGTTTAAGCTGCTCTTGAGTGAGGGAAAGAACCCTTTAACTTCCTTTCACATCAATACTCCATGAGTTGTGCTGGTTGCCTTTTCCCTTCCATATACCTCAAAGTACTTTATAATGGAAATAAATATCATTATCCCCATTGAACTGAAGGGAAACAGAGACAAAGAGAGGTGAAAGTCATAGAGCAGATCGGTGGAAGAGCCAGGAACAAAGTGTAGGTATTCTAATAAAAGCCAAGTGCTCTCTCCAGCAGGCCATAGTGCCTCTTGATAAACAATGTTGGGAAAAAAAATCTAAATATATATGCACAACTTGCCCTGTGTCCTTGTGATGGGTTTACAGACCCCCACTAAATCAAGGACCGGCATAGAGAAGAACTAGGCTTAGGAAACCCCACCCCTCATCAGCACCAGGGCAAGCTCCAGGTGAAAAGACAGTTTAAAAAGACATTGGTGGGCCAGGGGCAGGGTGGCAATGAACTATAGGTTGCACCAGTAAGTGAGGCTGATGCCTGGAGCTGTGAGAGGAGTGACAGTGGGAATTCCTAAGACTATTTAGAAAGCAGTGATCCAGATTCACCACACCTCAAACAAGCGATTGTCCCACTTGCACACTAACTAGGTACTCCTAAGCCAGTGACCATGCCCCAAACAGAGGAATCTGAGCCTGGTAGGAAGCAACCCATGGGGCAGTATAACTTGGGGTGGACTAGCAAGTAGTTAGATACTGTTGTGTCCCCTAGGGCCTTGGATTGGAACCCGGTGGAATAGTAGGGCCTGGATCCTCCTACTTTGCTCCCAAGTATCTCAGCTATGGCAGAAACCTAAGAGTCTGGAAGAGAGACTCAGGATGGATTGAAGCCCACTACATATGCCTCATCCGGGGCCCCCTCTAGAATGACAAAGTCGGAAAGAACAATGAAGTCACAGCCCGACCACTAGGCCAGCTGACTATCAGACTGACCCTCTTCAGCCACATAGACCCCTAATTTGAATTTATGAAATCTAATTCTCAGCTGTATTCTTTTAGTTGTATACCAGTGTAGCTTATAGCCTTATTTATAGTTATGAGTTACTTTAACTAATTATCCATCCCAATGTGAGGGCTTACATCTACTTGAATATGTGAGGGTTTAGCCCCTGATTGACTGCAGTAGAGAGATTGTCAATAGAAGGGGGCCTGCATGGTGCACAATAGGGACAACAGCATGCTCTTTTTGTCATAGTTACTTTTATTAGCCAGCTAAACAACAATACAAACACCAAAGTCTGGTAAAGGAGAGAGAGAACAATAGTGAACATCTAGCAATGCACTACTCATGCCATCTTTTGCAGAGCACTCCCAAGTGTCAGTCATCATCCTCATCATTCTCACTATTATCATCACCAGTGGTTGTCATCTTGGTGTCTACTCAGGCAAGTAAGCAATGATACAGCTTTTATAAGGTGACGCTGATGCCTACTGGGTTCATACATATTTATGAAGGCTTCACTTCTTTTTTTCCTTATTTAAACTTCCATGTCCCACTACCTTGAGGTGCCCTGGTTTTCTAGGCTTGTTAGTTCCCCTTATGCTCATTAACATTTATATCACTCAAATAACTTGTGGTTAGCTCATTACTAACACCATATGTCTGCAAAATACCAGAAACTCCTCTAATCTGTTTTGACTAGTACATTTCAATATATATTTCCTAAATATCAGCAGTTAACACTTCTATTCTGGTGACTGTTTCATCTTGTGATATAGGGTCACTCACTTGTTAGCTACTCATGTCAACCTATCTTTAGACCTGAGGCCCTGTTTGGCTAAGCTAAATATCTCACAAGCCTGCAGCCTGTAACCCCTGTGGTTACAATATTAATACTTATATTTCACCTCTATCTCCTAAATATTCATGATTTCTTTTATCCTTGGGTAAAAACTCCACTCGATTCAGCACAATAAAACTGGTGTGATGCAGTGGAGAATCGGGCCCAAGATGTGTGGAGCAGCATTCAGATCTCTCTCACCTGTGACCAGCCTGCCGATCCTAACTCTCGTGGTGCATTCTGCAATGATGTTGTTAGCGTTATAGCTGGTGGCTTGGGCTTGTGGTTTGGGCTGGTGGCTTGTGGCTTGGGCTTGGGCTGGTGGCTTGGGCTTGTGCACAAAAGGTCCTTGAATGCTGAAGACTGTATCATGTTATAACATATTGTAGGTCAAATAACATTAAAATGGAGGCTCCTAGGGGAGACTGTAAGAATACATTAGACATTTTGACAGGATCTTACAAAAGATTTGGGAAGAAGAAAAAATGCCAAATGCATGGAAAAGGCATCATATAGTGACACTGCCAAAGAAAGGAGACCTCAGTCTGTGTAAGAATTAGAGAGGCCTTCAATTGCTGTCTATTGCATGTAAGGTACTTGCATGTGTTATTCGAGACAGAATAAAGACAAAGGTAGATTCAAAGTTATGATAAGAACAGAAAGGATTCATACAGGAGAAATCATGTATAGTTCAAACAGTAATTGTATTACAAAAGCACTCTCAATTGAATGTCACCGCTTTATATGATTTTTATAGATTTTCAAAAAGTCTGATACGGTAGATAGAATAGTTTTATGGAAGTTGCTATACTGCTGTGGAATCCCTCAGAAATTTGTGACCATCATTCAGAGCTTTTATGAAAAAATGACATGCCAACTAACACATAACAGTGAACTGAGTAAGCCATTGGAGGTTACTATGGATATAAGCCAAAGCTGTTTTATGTCACCCATGATCTGTTTTCTGGTTGTGGACTGGGTAATAAGAGACCACAGAACATCCAAGGGGCATACAATGGACCTTCACACAGAAGTTTGAGAACCTTGATTTTGCAGATGACATCAACTTCCTATCCCATATTCATAGAAACATGGAAGCCAAAACAGATTGTCTCCAGGTCTCTGCACAATTTGTAGGTTGAAAATCAACAGCAATAAAACTAAAACCATGAGAATCAAAATAAGCATAAAAGAGGCACAATATTTCACATATCTTGGCATCACTGTAAGTACAACAGGTGGAACAGATGAAGAAATTAAAACTAGAATAGTAAAAGACAGACATATCTTTCTAACTCTAAAGTTGATCTGGAGAAACAGAAATCTTGCCTTCAAAACTAAACTTTGAATATTTAATACCATTGTCATCAATCTTACTGTATGGTGCTGAAACGTGGAGACTTAAGACCTTACTGTCTAAACTTCACATTTTCATAAACAGCTGGGTTAGAGAAATCTTCAATATTCAAGGGACCAGAAAAAATCACAATCAAAGAACTGTAGAGGAGGACAAGATAGACACTGATGGGACTGGAAATTCCAGAATGAAAATGGAGATAGCTAGGGCATATATGGAGAAAAGACCTGAATAACATAACATGACAAGCATTGGAGTGGAACTCCTAGGGCAAATAGCAATGTGGCAGACCAAGGATACATGGGAATGTCCAGTAGAAGCCTATCAAAATGACATTGGAAGAACCTATGGCTGCAGCAGGAAACAGGCAAAGATGGAAAGCAGGGGTGAAGGCCTTTGTTCTGCATGGAAGAGAAGCATGAGAGAGAGAGAGAGAAGTCAAAGCCAAAGTCTAATGCTTCCTTTGTACAACACAGTGTGATTTCTAAGCTACAAAGATACTATCTCCTATCTAGTCTGAATCCTGTTTTAAATTCTGCTCCACTACAGATTGTTCTAGTATATGGACTGCAGAGTTTAGGTTAATGCTTTACAATATATACATCAATTCTCAGGTTAAATATGAATAAACAACAGCTGGTCTCCATGCCAAAAAACTTCTTGCCAAGTTGAGAGCTAAAATAAATTTAATATTATACTGGAACCTAATAGCTAATTCCTATGAAGGATTATTTCACCCATAAACATCTGCTTTTAATCTGGCTTTGCAGTCCTATATGTTAAAGATACTATCATTTTGGATTTACTGTATCTATTAGAGTTTTCAGGGTTTATTAAAATCATTACTAGTTTACTACTTGTTTTTGTGCTACTGAAACATAGTGATAATTTATAACAGGTATTTAAAACACTTTACAGTAAAAAATTAAACCTCTCCTTGCTGATATTACCTTATATGTTACTTACAGTATCAATAAAGCAAATCTAATTTACTTGTAGACTAATTAATAAACTAATAATATTATAGTGGGGTACTGTTTTTTATATAAACTTTAAAGTAGATCGGTAGGATAAGCAGGCATTAAAACATAGTACTGGATTTTACCAAAACTTGGCTAATATTGTATTTCCAAACAACTTTAAATGGATATCTGTTCTGCTAAAATCTAGTAAAATGCTACACTTGGTGGCTGGTATTTTTACTGGGCACATTATGTGATACAAACCTTAATTTATGCTGCTTTCTACTGACCGGGTTTTGAAGACTGAATGCTATTCTAACGAATATTCAAATACCCGTTATTATGCAAAGAGTTCAAAAGATCTGTATCGTTCTCAAGATACTGTATTCCCAGGAGAAGTGAAGTCATTGTTGTCAGTTTTTTATTAATCTGGAAACAACAACCCCATTTGTAAGTGTGATGTCGAATATGCTTATAAATGAGAGGTGACAGTTACAAAGCATGGCCTTTCCAATCTGTGAGTTTCTAAATACGGATTGAGAAGATCAGCCATCAATGCCTTTCAGCTAACAACTGAGCAATTTTATGAAATTCATTTTAGTCCCAGAACACTGACTCCTGCATATATTCGTTATAATATGCAAAAAATATTATCATTCATCATTTTCAGACAACTGCTGAGAAAAGGATTCTTCAACACACTGCTTCTATTCATTATATTGTAATATTTGGTCCGTTCCTTATCATACATGTGAATTTCTTGATGGATATTAGCCCAAGTTGCCTCTCCAGTGACTCTGCCACCACACCTGCCCTACTATCTTGGACTGTGTCAACCAATTTTCTTCTTCTTCAAACATTCTCTCACTGAACTACCGAGAAAAATGGCTTACACTATAAAGGATGCATTGATCTTATCACAGTAGTGTCTTGGACATGTCTTCTGGAATGGTGGTTGAAGCATGAAGGGGCATAAATCTTTAGTACATGTGGCATATAAATATCTTGTCATGTGACCTACAACAGTGCCATGTGAATGCCTGTTCTCACTTTCAGGTGATATTATAAACAAACAGCAGGCAGCATTATCTCCTACAAATTTAAACAAACTTGTCTATCTGAGCAATTGGCTGAACAAGAAGTAGGTCTGCGTGGACTTGTAGGCTCTAAAAGTTTATATTGTTTTATTTTTAAATCCAGTTACTTTTTGTGCATAAGTCTACATTTGTAAGTTCAATTTTCATGATAAAGAGATTGCACTATAGTACTTGTATTAGGTGACTTGAAATATTATTTCTTTTGTTTCTTTTTTACAATACAAATATTTGTAATGAAACGTCAATATAAAGTGAGCACTGTACACTTTGAGTTCTGTATTGTAACTGAAAGCAATATATTTGAAAATGGGAAAAACATCCAAAATATTTAAATAAATGGTATTCTATTATTGTTTAGCAACGTGGTTAATCACAATTAATATTTTTAATTGTGTGATTAATTGCAATTATTTTTAACCACTTGACAGCCCTAATAAATATATTAGGAGCAAGGGGAAAATGAAGGAAAGTGGAAGTTCACTACTGAGTAGCGAAAGAGAACTAATAACAGATGACAACAAGAAAGCTGAGGTTTTTAATCCATTTTGCTTCAGTCTTCACTAAAAATATTAATTGTGACCAGATGCTTAACACAATTAATATTAACAAGAATGGGGAAGGAACATAAACCAGAATAAGGAAAGAATAGGTTAAGGGAAACTATTAGGTAAGATAGATGTATGCAAAACTACGGGTCCTGATTAAGTCCACTCTAGGGGCATGGCTACACTTGAAACTTCAAAGCGCTGTTGTGGGAACGCTCCCACGTCAGCTCTTTGAAGTGCAAGTGTGGTCATGCTCTGGGTAATCCACCTCCATGACGGGATTAGCTCTGAGCGCTGGGAGCCTGTCCACAGTAGCACTTTAAAGCACTCAGACTTGGTGCCCTCAAGAGGTGATTTTTCACCCCCCTCCCAGAGAAAGCAAGTTGGAGCACTATAAAATGTAAGTGTGGACAAGCCCTGGGGTACTTAAGCAACTAGCTGAAGCAATCTTGGAACAGTTAGCAAATATCTACAAGAACTCATGGAGGATGGATTAGGTCCCAGAGGACTGGAGAAGGGCAAGCATAGTACCTATATTTAAAAAGAGAAATAAAGAGAGCCTGGGGAATTATAGACTGGCCAATCTAACTTTAATACCTGAAACAATACCAGTACAAATTATTAAACAAGCTATTTGTAAGCACCTAGAAGATAATAGTGTGTTAAGTAACAGCCAGCATGGTTTATGTTAAGAACAAATTGTGCCAAATCACCTAATTTCCTTCTTTGACAGGGTTACTAGCCTAGTGAGTAGGGGGAAAGCAGGAGATGTGATTTATCATGATTTTAGTAAAGCATTTTCACACGGTCCCCCATGTCATTCTCATAAGGAAACTATGGAAATATGGTCTAGATGAAATTATTTTAAGGTGGATGAAGAAAGGGTTGAAAAACAGTATTCAAGAATAGTTATCAAACTTTTCTGTCACACTGGAAGAACATGTCCAGTGGGGTCCCACAACAGTCTGTGCTGGGTCCGGTACTATTCAATATTTTCACTGATGACTTGAATAATGGATGGGGGAGTATTTTAATAATATGTGCAGATGACATCAAGCTCGGAGGGGACTGCAAAGTATTTCCGAGGACAGGATTCAAATACAAAATGACCTTGATAAATTTCAGAATTGCTCTGAATTCAACAAGATGAAATTTAGTAAAGACATACGCAAAGAACATCGCTTAGGAAGGAACAATCTTATGCACAACTAAAAATAGGGAATAACTGGCTAGGTAATAGTATTGCAGAAAAGGATTTGATGGCTATAGTGGATCACAAATTGAATATGAATGTACAACATTATGCACTTGTGAAAAAGGCTAATATTTTTCTTGGGTTTATTAGTAGGAATGTCATATGTAAGATGGGAAATAATCCATACAGCACTAGTGAAGTCTCAGCTGGAGTATTCTGTCCAGATTTGGGCACCGCACTTTGAGAGATGTGGACTAACTGGAGAGAGTCCAGAGGACAGCAGTAAAAATGATAAAAGTTTTAGAAAACCTCATCTATTAGGAAAGGTTAAAAACAGGGCCTGGATCATCTTAAGAAAAGAAGACTGAGGGGGGACCCGATAAAAGTCTTCAAATATTTTAAAGTGTACAGTGATCAGTTGGTCTCCAGGTCCACTGAAGGCAGGACAAGAAGTAATCAGATTAACTTGCAGCCAGAGAGAGTTAGGTTAGATATTAGGAAAAATCCCTTTCTAATGGTAAGAATAGTTAAGCATTGGAACAGACTTCCAAAACCCTGTGAAAGTGATCAAGTCAAGTTTGGAATAAACTATGATCCTTTAGTTACCCTTTTTAGCTTAGCTTAGTTTAGCTTTCCTTGAGTGTTAATATTCACAAAAATCCACCACTTCACCAGTATCCATGCCACATAAAATACGTATGTGTGCATAAGTGTTATTTCATTTCCCATAACAAGTGGGATAGACATAGATTATCTGCAGTAGTCAAGTTTGGAATAAACTATGATCCTTTACTAGATTTTAGTGGTTACTCTTTTTACTATATGGCAAAAATAGAACTTGAATACTAAGATATATTTTTTCCACATTCCTTTCCCAAAGAGAGATTTTTTCTTTTAGTTTCCTCTGTTCACAGGCAGGAGGAACACTACAATACTTCTCCCACTCACCTCCCAGTTTGATCTATGCTACATTTTTACAGATGTGAGATCTGTGATGCTGTGTATAAGAAAGGTGGTCATTTACATCAACTGTTGTTACTACTGTTACACAGTTTCCATAAATCATGTACAAAGTATGTCATGTAAAGTATCAATGGAAAAGTTATGACTTACTAAGTATGATTATCCTGTTTTATCATCTTTGTATGTGAAATTAAGAATAATGGATATGTATTTCTATCTGAAACATGTTGTATTTGTGAGTGACATCCTAGATAGATTTACATCAGTGTCCATTAAGAACTCACCACTCACACAGTGGGCCATTGAAGAAACTCATCCTACCCAATAGGTTTTCCTGTGGATGCTTCAGACAGAAAGGAGCCAACGGTCACACCCTGTGATTCAGAAAAACACACAGGGGCATGTGATATGCTCATGTGACCCTGGACTCCATCTTAGGCCAGTAATCTTCCATAACAGGGGTGGTGGGCTTTGTTTGGGACAGTAAATTTCCATGCACTGGCAAAGTATATAAAAGACACCTGAGACATCTGCATTTTGCCTCTTTTCTTCTCTAAATCTCTGGACTATGGATTTACAACCAAAAGGAGCATCTTGAACTACTGATTAAGGAACTTTCCATCTTTTGGAAGTTACGAGAGAGACTTTTGCAAGCCAACAGTCATATCACTGCTACACATCTGATACAAGGACTTTGCAATCATTTAGGTGCATATGATCCATTAACCGTTTATAAGTGTCTTTTTAATTTTTTATTTTTTTATTAATCTTTAGTTAGTTTACTAAGGATTGGCTGACAATCTGATATTTGAATAAGATCTGAGATATATATTGACCTAGAGGTAAGTGTCTGATTCTTTGGGATTAGTAAAAAACTTGTGTATGGCAAATTAGGTTTTTAATAACCTCTCACTATATTAGGCCTCTTTGTCTGGATGGGGGCCAAGGTCTGGAATGTCTAAAGAGGACTGTCTTTGGCTTCTGGTTAAGCAGGGTGGTACTGCGGAAGTTCTTCTGTTACATGACTTGGTGAATCTAATTATAAAATTAACCACCAGTTTTGGGGGACCGTCTGCCCCAATTCGTGCACTCTGCCCTGAATGTGACATTCTCAGTCTGATCCATTCCAGGCGCACAGGCACAGTAACCTTAAGCTAATTGGAGTACTGGGAAACAATGACATATATCACATTTAGCGTTTTATGTTGCAAATTAGTTCCAATGAATAAATGATTAAGATTATATCCAGACAACATTGAGAGGCAATTGTAACATGTTGTCGATTTTCAAGCAGTGTGTATGAATGCTGGGCATTGGTCAATGGCTTTCCTGATTTTCCTAGGTTTGTATACTAATTTGAAATAAGATGCGTAGAAAATGGAAATGAAAAATAATCAACAGATTTGAAAATGTCTTTGTTTTAAGGAAATGCTAATGGAATTAAGGATTGTCTGACAATCTCTAGGCTCAGTAGTGATTGCAAGTTCTCTACAGTGATCTTTGTGAAGTTGTCATTGCATAACTAGTGCCCAATGGCCAGCTGTCCACATGGTACAAACCATCAGAAGAGCAATTAGAACCAACTCTGTAGATGAGAGGCCAAGATTTTAATGAGCATGGAGATGGAAGTACCATTCAGATAAGGATTACACAATGGTGAATCTTCAAAACAGTTTTTTTAATGGATGGACTTTTAAACAAAATAGAAAGTGTGACGGAGTTAGACCAGAAGGGTATGGGAGAATGCTGGAAGGCAGGTATATCAGCCTCAGGACGTGCAGGTCCCTGTTCCCTGGATAGCCAAACAAAGACTTCTCCAGGCCAATCAGGAAGCTTCTAGAAAGGAGTAGAAACAGCTAGCCTGATTGGGACACCTGAAGCCAATCAGGCACTGGCTGAAACCAGTTAAAAACCTCCCAGTTAGTCAGGTGGGCATGGGTGTCAGGAGCTGTGGGAGGAAGTTGTGCTGTTGGTGAGACTGAGTGGTGGACAACATATCACACAGAAGGAAGGAGGCCCTGAGGTAAAGGTGAAGTGGAGTTTGAAGAAGTGGGGACTGCTGTGGGGAAGTAGCCCAGGGAATTGTATTGCGTTTTGTGGATAAAAGTTCAGCCATCTTAGCTGATACTATCAGGGTCCCTGGGCTGGAACCTGGAGTAGAGGGCGGGCCTGGGCTCCCCCCTTTGTCTACCTTCCATACTGGCCGATGATGAAGGTAACTCACTAGGCGGTGACTCTTGCCAATTATACTGAGAAAGGGAGGTCACTCTGGGCCCTAGATAAGTTTCTGAGGCCCCTAAATCTGCCAGGAAGCTCAGGACCCACAAGTACAAACTTGGAGCTTTGTCACAAAAGATATAAAAACATTATTTCTTCTAACACTCAGGTCTTATCTGTTCATATTTATTCTCCTTTCAATCAGTGGTAGGCTTTTTGTTGTGTTAAATAAGTATGTTCAAAAGGGTCTCAATCTCCTTCCAAGCCCAGTGTCTCACATTTCAGAAGTTTGCAGTTGCTAGAGAAGAGTTAAGTGGTCACCTTCTTTCTTCTCCTGCTGCAGTATCAAATACTTCAGACTAAAACAATAAGGATTGAATTCAGATCTCACATTGTCTTTGCACTTGTATATCTCCAGACAGTTCATTGGTGTTCATAATGATACATACAAGCCAGATCTTTCAAAACAAATACCTGTTTTTCTAGTACACCTGTTCTTCCTCTTGTAAGGATATTTTAAGTGGTGATGAGTTAGGGCTATATCTGTACATTTTATGAATTGTGATTGCTCTTGTGAAGTTGAATTATGAATGCCTTTATGTATGTGGATCCACCATAGCTGACCAGCCCTGCAGAAGGGATTTATCAGACTGATAGAATACAAGGTGCTTGGGACTTACTATCCCTATTCAGGTTGTCTGGGACAACAGATGAGCTCCCTCCTTAGAGAATCAGTTTAGCTGATTCCTCTAAAAGGAAGCGGGAAAGGTAGGAGTGGCTGATACTTACCAGGACTTGAAAAAAGAAACCAGGTGACTAAGAGAGGTTTTTAAAGAAACAGACAGGAATAGCGGGAGTTGACATTAAAAGAGGAAGTGTAGGTCAGGAGGGAGCAAGATCACAGAAGCTGAGTAAGGGGTTCTGGAGAGGAGAGGTCACAACATCTAGCAGCCTCATGGTTAAAGGAGGTTCTGCCAGCTTTCCTGAGCTCAGACTCTTAACTATCCAAGGGACTCAGACTCCAGCTCGAAAAATACATTGGAGGAAACTAAGGTAGGGGCATGGGTTTTTTGCGGGGGGGGTTTCTGTTTTTTTGTTGTTGTTTTTGTTTTTGTATGATCTGTACTTTCCTATGCTTTACCTAACAAGTATAAAAAAAGGATGAAGGTGCTAGACTTTCTGAAAAATGATGAATGCGCATATTGACTGTATTCACAGTGTGCCCTTGAGAGAGTTTCATGGTAAACTAGAACCTTTAAACCTTTCAGGTGGAGTTCCCAGACAGGGATGTGTTGAAGTAACTAGCGTATCTCAGGGGTCAGTGGTGTTCCTCAGACAGGTGGGCTAAGGAACCCCATTTCTGAGAAGCTGTAACAGACTGAGAGTCAGTGCACAGGAAATATGCAAGAGAGGCTGAGGGGGGAACCAGTGCTGCAGCTTTCTGAGGCTCTAGCAGCGTGAAACACACCAGGGATCCAGAGCATTAGGCTGGGTTTCCCCTCACAGCAGTCTGAGTAGGTAGCTGGAAGGCATTCACTAGAATCTAAAATGCAGGTGTTGCTGAATTATTATTTATTATTTAGTATTATTTATTTTATTACATAAATTCTGTGCTATTTGCAAAATGATGACATTATGAAATTGAAAGGAAAATAAGGATAGGCAAGTGCAGGATGTGTTAGAAATTAATGACTTCTTCAATTTAATCCAGCATCGCCATTCAGCGTAGATGAGTAAGGGATAATCTATGGATATAGCAAGGATAGCAAAGAAACAACAAGGTGGCCATTAGAAGAAATATGGATTGAACTGTGTTTGAGTAAGGATCAAACAACAAAGCTGGGCGAAATACAGATATTGATATGGTCTGGCTGTGCTGAGCACTGTTTTTAAATACAAAACTGAATCCAAACATAAGCTCACTTTGCTACAAAAAAATGCATGCCCATTTTCTTCATGAGGTTCTCTTAAACATAGCAGAGAATGACCTTTAAACTACCTTGACAGATAGCAGCTGACTAGAAAATTACAGTCATTAACAAGGATATCTAGAGAGCAGACTATTGTAAAAAATGATACTAAGAGACAGATGTTAACAATTTGCAACCCCAAAAGACAGCTACGATAAAACCCTACATTTTTAGTGTTCTAAAGGGTTGTTATTGAAATTCAGCATAAGATACAAAAAAACATAAAGTGCATACATTTTTTCATTCCTTAGATGCATGCATGGGTAGCATGTTGAAAGTCTTCCACTGTATAGATTAGTCAAAACAATAAAAAATACAGTAATTTCCCAGTCCTTTGAGAATGACACTTCTAAAATGAAATCAGTTTAATCTGGCCCTGTCCACGTAATGTTTGGGAAATTTCAGTTACAAGTTGGCTTCCTGTTATTAGTTGAGATACACATTAGTAGTATATTTAGTATTCTCATTTTAACCCCAGAAAACTAAACTGTTGTCAAAATACCTTAATTTTGTTTGGCATAACATTTCTTTTGACATTTCTCTCACCCTTTTCATGTAATAGGCAGACATGATAATAAAAAAATATTGATTTGAATATGATGAATAGGCAAATGTTTTTCCATCTCCATCTTAGAGGGTTCTCTCACAGTAGTAAAATAAACATTGATTTTTTTTGGTATGGCAATTTCCAACTTTTTCTGCTCTCTGTGTATATAAATGCATCTTACTTCTGTGTGTTCCATTCTATGCATCCGATGAAGTGGGCTATAGCCTATGAAAGCTTATTCTGAAATAAACTGGTCAGTCTCTAAGGTGCCACAAGTATTCCTCGTTTTCTTTATGGATACAGACTAACACGGCTGCTATTCTTAAACCTGTCATTGATTTTTTTGTCATTATCAGTGAACAGTTATTTGGGGCTAAATTTTGTCCTGATTTAAATCCAGGTATGAAGTCAATGGATATGTACCAGAGTATATATGTCATTGGTCCAATGTTTAGGAAAGGAATCAGGAGGCTAGCAGAATGGGTGAAACTGGAGTGATCTGAAAAAAAGGAAAAGATACATATATTATAGAAACTTTACATTTCCCCATTTTCTGATCAACTTTAACCAGATAACTCAGAAATTATTAATATGGAAAGAATTTAGATAAGAAAAATATCATGATCAAATCCTCATGCTGCATTAGTCACAACAAAAGACGTGTAAATGTTTTTTTTTTAGTTTGGTGGCAATTCTGGGGGGGAAAGTGTTGAAATAAAACACTTGTTTTCAATTCAGTTTTGACTGTTTTTAAACACTCTTGATTTTTGTAAGAAGGAAATTTTAAAACAAAAAGTTGTTTTTACCAAAAAATTTGAAATATTTTGTTTAAAAAAGTTAATCTTAAGTTTTTCAGGTTTATTTTAGATTTTTTTTCCTGACCTTCATTGTTTGGTGATATTGACACAAATTTGTGAAATGCTTTGATGTCTCAGACTCTGCATTTTTTGCAGAAAAAAAAGTTTTGTATGAAAAATTTCACTCAGTGCTAGAAACAGATGATTTTGTATTCTTGCTGGTTAAATCTTAATGTCATTATCAATGTATGCTGAGAAGATTTGAATGCTTGTAAATCTAGGTTTGTTTCTTCTGTCTCATTGGCAGGTCTGCTATTTTATTTGCTCTTTTATAAACAGTGTTTGTTGTTAATTTTAATTGATGTACTGTGTTGGAGTACTTCAACAGGGAAAAAAGGCACGACACATCCAGTAATAATGAAAAGTGTAGTGAAGTCCAGAATCACATTGGCCCAGTGAAAAGCCATGTCAAAATTGAGTAACTAAGTAACTAAGTTTCAGGTGGAATATGATTATAAAAATGATGACTGCAATTTGGGGGTGCATGCTCCAAAGGAATCACAGATATGATAACTCCCTCTCTATCAGAAGAAGAGCAACAGGGTAACAGCCAATATTTAAAGGGTGTGTCTACCAAGGAAGGAGAGGAATTATTTAGTGTGACATGTGGGAGTAAAGCTACAGTAAGAGTAATGGGTTTAAACTAAGAAATGGAAAATGAAGGGAGATTGTCTGGGGAAAATATCAGATATACTGGACCGTGGAATAATGTATCCAGGAAAGTAGTGGAAGTCCTGAGGTAGTTAAAGCTAGACTAGATTAATGTACTTCAGGGATAAATTCTATATTTGCACTGAACTGGACTTGATCTAATTGTCTTTCCTAGCCCTAATTGCTGTGATTACATAATGGTAGATTTCTGGGTTAATGAAAATGAATTTTAAAAATCATTTTTGTTAATCAAATAAAGGCTTTCATAAACAGTTGTCCCTACCAGTGGGCTGACAATTTAAAGTTGGGAGAAGTTGGAAGATTCGTGGTATGAAAGACTTTTTGTTAACGCTGCAAAATTTGTTTTGTTAAGTTTATTTTTATATAAATTAAATCCATATTTTTTTTTATTCCTTCCAGTTTTAGGCATCCCACTGTCTGTAAATATTCTTGAATAGAGACCTCTCATGTTCCCCAGATGTTTCAGGAATGTAGTCATTCTCTTTTTATTTTTATTTTTTATTACTAATTGCTGTGTCTTTTAAGGTGGATGGTTAAAAGTTAAGTGCATGGGAGGATGTGACTGCTAGGCCATGTTAAATTAGGGCCAGCCAGGGTACAAGCTGAGACCATAACTCATGTCTACATTTCTGATCACTGACCCTGAACTTGCATTATAGTCTTTCCCATAAATTATGACAGCATGAAAAGAATTAAAATGAATCTTTTTTTTTTTTTTGAAAAGGGGGCTTGAGAGCTGAATGGGTTTCCCTTGGTCCGTCTAGTGCTTCAAAGAGAGAGCTTGAATTTTTACACTTTCATCACATCTGTCTCCAAGCACACCTTTCCAAGGAAGAACCAATGTGTTCCCATAATTCCCTGAAACTTCCTGCTCAGTGTATTCCTAGGTCAAGAAAATTGCAATTTTTTGATTAATTCATTATGTTGTCTTTGCCTTTATAAAAGCATGTATTGGCTATATTAATTATTTCTTTAGACATTAATGTAGAGTGCTAAATTTAGTAATTCCTTTTAAGCACAGTTTATAGAGTTTGCCTGAAAAATGAAACAAAACGATTGCTTTGCTTTATCATCACAAGATGAGTTTATAATGAAATATTTGTGTAAAGCCAAAAAAGTCTCTTTCTATTGTGATGGAGTCAGACCAGAAGGATATAGGAGAGTGCTGGAAGGCAGGTACATTAGTCTCAGGGTGTGCAGGTCCCTGTTCCCTGGATAGCCAAACAAAGGCTACTCCAGGCCAATCAAGACACCTGGGGCCAATTAAGAACCTTCTAGAAAGGAGTAGAAACAGCTAGCCTAATTGGGACACCTGAAGCCAATCAGGGACTGGCTGAATCCAGAAAAAAACCTCCCAGTTAGTCAGGTGGGTTGTGGGTGTCAGGAGCTGTGGAAGAAAGTTATGCTGTTGGTGAGACTGAGTGGTGGATAACATATCATACAGAAGGAAGGAGGCCCTGAGGTAGGGGTGAAGTGGAGTTTGAAGAAGTGGGGACTGCTGTGGGGAAGTAGCCCAGGGAATTGTATTGTGTTTTGTGGATAAAAGGTCAGCCATCTTAGCTGATACTATTAGGGTCCCTGGGCTGGAGCCCAGAGTAGAGGACGGGCCTGGGCTCCCCCCTTCTGCCTCCCCTAATTAGTCTCTGAGATTGGGAGACAATAGAGACTGTGCCAGGAAGGACAGCTTCTCTTCACTGGTTTGTGATGAAAATGGCTCAATAGGCTGTGACCTTGTCTCCAGAGAGAGAAGGGCTCCGTGGAGGGTCACAGTGAGCCACTGAGGCTAGTCAAAATCCGCCAGGAAACGCAGGATCCACGAAGATAAGGACAGAGCTTTGTCACACTATTCATAAAAATTGGATTGGAAGGAATAGATTTTTATTGGTAACTGTGGGTGAATTTCAATTTCACCACACCCACACAAACACATAAAAAAAAAATTCCATTCATAATAATCAAAATGTACAGATAGTTGAAGTAAGAAAAATAGTGCTTGAGAACATATCAGAGTTCAATTTTTAATATAGTTACTTTTTGTATTTTGACATATGATGTTGACAATTTGTGTTTTAATCCTTATAAAGCTTTAACTTTTGGAAACTCAGTATCATTAAATAATATTGGCTCATACCCCCCATCCATTGTCTGAACTCCACATAATTTCCTGCAACTGTGAAAATGTAAACCAATACAAAATTTAAAAAGCATATAGACAAAAAAAGCAAGGTGTACTGAAGAGACTAAGGAATAAAGAACAGAACCAATTAGGAGAAATGAAGCAATTACTTTACACTCTATTCCTGATAACTACAGGAATAGGCTGACTGAGATCAACTCCTCAGAGTGAATTCACGTTACCATATCCGTAGGTACTGCACCAGTTTCATTTGCTTATTCAAAATGAAATTTGCCACCTTTATTCAGAGTAGCAACTTCCTGGTGGTGGAGGGCTCAGTCAGGAGCAGGCCTGCACATCCAGGTGAGAGGAGAATTTGGGAATATTGTGTCCCTTTGCACTCAGGCTTGAGCTGCCCATTTTGCCAAAATTCAAAGGGGAGAGCAACCTTTGCTGAGCTACTACTCTCTGTCCCA
This sequence comes from Dermatemys mawii, assembly GCA_007922305.1. Taxonomy (NCBI): domain Eukaryota; kingdom Metazoa; phylum Chordata; order Testudines; family Dermatemydidae; genus Dermatemys; species Dermatemys mawii. Next base: position 10,700,990 of record ML677363.1, read on the forward strand.
TAAGTAAAAGTGGCCAAATCTTCCTCCCAGGGACTTCTATCAAGCTAGAGCCCTGTTTAATAATTATTTACTAATTACATTATCTTTACATTTAAAAATACACGGGAGCCTTGACAACTACATATTGCAAAAATTTCACAGTGGATGAAATTCACCCATCGATAGCCAGCCGGAACTTAGCCCAAGTCCCATGTCAGTTCTCAAAATACATTTGCTCCCTTTGCCTTAGCCAAAGTGTTAATTGTTACTAAAGCCTGTTCTTTTGTGTCAGCCAATGCCGAAGTTTCAGAATCTCTGATAAGCAACTGAGTCTAATAGACCACAGTGTTATGGATGTCCTACAGGTTAGTGGCTGAACTGTATGCCAGCACTTGTGAGGATTTGCCAATTTACACTTGCTGTCTCTACATTTTGTAAAGAAGTTAACAATGCAAAAGCCATGGAAATGGTCAGTAGAAACACGGATTTAAGGAATATGCAGATTTGGGGACAATTTGGTTGTCCAAATTCTGAGGGTAGGTTTCCTTGTTTGTTTTGTCCTTTCCTTTCTAGGGCCTGATCCAACTACAACTGTAGAATAAGATTTTTCAGAAATGCCTAAGTGATGTAGGAGCTTGAGAACTATAGAAAGTCAAAGGAACTGCTGCTCCTACAACACATGTTTTGTTTTGTTTTTTTAAAAGTTCTGCCCAATTCTATAATATTCCCTTTCTGAGTTGGATGGGGCCTTACTTGGAAATTAAGTAATTTGGAAAGAGAAAGAGAAGTTTCACAGTGTAAATCAGTGGTGGGCAACCTGCGGCCTGTGGGCCACATGCGGCTCATTGGAGTAATCGACTAACAGGCAGCCAGACAGTTTGTTTAAATTTGCACAGCTGCCTGCAGCTCCTAGTGGCTGAGGTTTGCCATTCCTGGCCAATGGGAGCTGTGGGAAGCAGCGCGGGCCAGAGGGCACGCTCCCACTGTGCGCATGCATACTCACAAAATGACTCACAGATCTACTTATTTAAAATCTTAACATGCAAATGATTTTTATTTTTAATTGCCTTGCTTGGTTTGGAAAAGATGACTTCGGGAGGATTCTGCTGTATCAGATATGTAGAAGTGCATGTAAGGAAAGCGATACTTTGGTGATGACAAAAAGATATTGGCAGATACTCACTATATGCAGTAGGTATCAAACCTTTAGATGGAAAAGTAAACCAAATTCTGGAGACCAGAGGTACATCTCTGAGGGGAGAAACTGGCTCTAAATACTAATGTCCTTTGATATAAATACATTTGTTTTTTGTTTATGTAAATAAAATGTGCTAGCTTGCTTCTTCAGTGCAGTTATTGCTACATACGCAGCCAAATGCTATGTCTACATGGCAAGTTACTGTGCTGCAGGTTAGGGTGTGAATCTGGAGTACACCAGCTTGTGGCACAGAAATATCATCCCATGTGAACACTGCAAAGTCCTGCCGTGTGTTGCACTCCAGTATTTTCCCTGCACTGTAGCAATGTCCACACAGGATGCTACTGCACTGCAAGCTGGTGCACAGTAGCTTCACACCCAGGTTTGCAGCACAGTAACTAATAATGTTGACAAGCCCTACTTAGACATGTAGTCCTGTTGTCTTTAATAGGGTATTTACCAAAGTAAGGGAAGCAGGATTTGCAGCCGTGAGTGATGCAAAGCTGGTTGCATCTTTGGGGCTATACAAGTTACTGAGGGCATAATGTGAAGACAGTAGAGATGAAGAAACTACAGCTGAGGCGTATAAGCTGGACTGCAATATCTTTATAGAGCTAGTGATGCCACATGAGATGGCAGGGAGACAGACTGACTGTCAGAGCTCGGTGTGAGTTTGGGGTTAGAACTTAAAAAACAGCATTCTTTTACTTGCAAACTGAAAGGCACAAAAAACATGGACCTTCGCCTTTGCCCTTCCCCTCCAACCTCCCCTAAAAAACAAATATAAGAATCTTATTTAGAGTGCAATCATTATTTTGGTACAATATAAAATGATCATAAATTGCATTCCCAAGACCTATTGGAATTTTGGCTGAAAAGGACAAATCCTGAAGGCTTTACTCAAACAAAAATCCCATTGTTTTTAATTGTTCAGGAAATTTCACCATAACGCTGAAAGCTGGCAAACTGGTTTAAAGTTTTGTTCTAATTACTTCGTCTTCAAAGAGCGTTTCTTTAAATGGAACAAGGGGCTTAAGGGAGACTGAATTTAAAATTCCAGCTAGAATTTACAGAGGTGAAAGCATTGAATTATTCATCATCCTACTCTCAGTGCCATGCATGCTATCGTTCTGTTTGTACAGCACCTGCTTGTAGGGCTGTGCACTGATTCTCAGACATCTGCCATTTAGGTCTTGATCATAACATACTGAGTTTAAAAATAGCAGGCACGTAAGGAAAGAAAATGACACAGTGTGTTGCTATAATCAATGTCAAGCTAACCCTGGAACGTGGCGTCAAATCCCATTGGCTTCATCAAGGCCTCAGAGGAGACAAAAGTTGCGAATTTAGCAGCACCTGTAGCCACAGAAGCACATCTGCTTGAATAGCATATGCAAAGTCTGACTAAAATGATTCTAATGGACTTCATTGGTAGTGGCGGGTTTGGCCTTGATGCTGGCTTCTTCCAAGGATGTGTTCTCTGTTTACAGGGCCGGCTCTAACTTTTTTGCCTCTCCAAGCAAAAAATAAGAAACAACAACAAAACCCCAAGCACCCTCCCACCAAAACAACCCCCCATTGAAACAACTCCCACAGCACCGCCCTGCTGAAACAACCCCCCCAATAGCCGTCCCGCCAAAACAAAAAAAAATCCCAAGCGCTGCACTACTGAAATAAACTCCTCCCCCCCGAGTGCCACCCTGCTGAAACAAAAAAAACCCCGAGCGCTGCCCCACCGAAACAACCCCCCCACATGCCGCCCTGCCAAAACAACACATACCCCCCAAGCGCCACCCCAGCAAAGTAAAGAAAACAAACAAACAAAAAACCCGAGTGCCACCCCGCCGAAACAACCCTCTCCCAGCGCCGCCCCGCTGAAACAACACACCCCCCAGAGGCGCCACCCCAGCAAAGTAAACAAACAAACAAAAACCCCGAGCGCCTCCCCGCCACCCCAAGATTGGCTGCCCCTTCGAAGGTGCCGCCCCAAGCACATGCTTGGTTGGCTGGTGCCTGGAGCCGGCCCTGTCTGTTTAGTTCCTTTTTAAATGGGATGCCAGTATGCACAACCAGCTCAATGCATGCTGCAGTGGTTTATGCTGTTTGCAGTGCTGAAATGAGTCACACTTCATGATGAAGAGCAAAATTATAGTTCCCAAATGTGGGGTCTCTATCACCCAACACTCCAGTGAAAGAGGCAGTCATAATGCTGAAATCCCCAAGAACAAGGTGTTGGGGGTGACATTCCCTCCAAAGAATGAGGCTGGTGGTCACAGTATCTGAAAACACACTTTATTCCAGAGCATGCAAGCAAGCATGGGTAGTTCGCAAGGAGATACAAAGTATGGGAGCATCATGGTGACCTTTTATCAGAAAACATAATACATACAATTGCAATACAGCAAGGGATCTTAACCTATCAGGGACTAGCAATCTTTATCTATAACTAATCATTTTACAATTCAAGCTGTTCACGCGCCCATCAGGCATCCTTCGGACACTTTTCACTTGACCAGAAGGGGGGACGGGCCCCCCCTGCCCATTTCGCTCTATGGCCTTGTTTACACGTTCCATGTCTATCTTTATGTACAAATGCTAAGACTCTGCAAAATAACATCTTATAATAAAGAAAAGGCGTCTCTAGCTTAGGCTTCTAGAGACATTTTAATGTTTGTTAATCAGTATATATGTGTATCTGGCCTTCAACTAAAACATTCTACTATGCACATTCTCTTTTGGAAATGACAAGGGAATGGGTGAAAAGTAAAGAGTCAAAGAGGCCAAAGATCTTTGGTTCAGATTTTTAGGCCTGTATTTAGGCCATGCCCTTCCACACCCTGCACACAAGACATTACTTGTGAGTAAAAGCTCTTCATTTCTAAAGGTGTAGTAAAGGGATAGTGTACTCTCCCAGTGTCCTAGAGGCATTCTGCCTGCTGCTCTAGGCAGATAAATTGCCTCCAGCCTCTGCCAGCTGAATGATGCACTCCACTGCCTAGCACACTATGCTCTATTGAGTACTATTTCTGGTATTTGCAATACAATTATGTTAAGGGTTTTTTTTATGGGATGGAAGGGGGGAGGGGGAGAGAGAGAGAATGAGAGAGAGAGAGAGAGAGAGATCCTGGCCTCCCGCTTCTCAGAAAGCAAAATGAGTAACCTTGTTGACTGCATACACTGACTTCAGCTTGGCAAAGCCCAAAGGGGCTTTCTGCTTGACCCTCAGAATCTTCCTCTTGCTCTAGCACTAGGCCAATCCTACTTGAGGGACTCACTGAAGTGGAGTCACTAATCCTCATTGCTGCTTTGCTCTCTCTCCCCAGAGCCCTCTGCCTGTATCCTTGTTGGCATCTTTATTTTCTTTCTTCCCTAAAAGCATTTTCCTCAGGTTACCAAAGTCATTGTCCAGGCAGTGAACCAAGAATAAATCAATTAACCCCTCTCTGCCTCAGTGTAACTGTCTTTAAAATGAGTATAGTTCTCACTTTACCTACATCCCCGGGGAGCTGTGAGATCTTAATTAATGTTTGTAAAGAACCTGATATCCTAGGGGGGAAGGAGCAATAATAGGACATATTATTATTAGAAATTAAATTAGTAACAGAATTTTAAGGAAAATAGACAGGGCCTGATCTTGGGCTATGGCCAGTGAGTGCTCAGTACAGCTCAGGAAGGGGTTCAAAGGTGCCTCCTCTGATCCTGGAGCTGTCTGATCCTTCTGAACTTCTTCAGTCTGAACTAGAAATCTTGTGACAACAGGCTCTCTCATGAGGTTTCTGGCACTTCTACTCTGGTCTGAGTCAGAAATAGCATGAAAAGAACTTTTCTTGCAGGGTTTCTGGCAATTGAACTGAATGGAGCTACACTGATTTACACCAGCTGAGGACTTGGCCTGTTACCTTGCAGGTTAAAGGTCCAGCTGTGCATATGTTTTTAATCATCTCTTTGATTTAGAAGGATTATGGTTGAAGATTGTTGCAGAAATAAGCATGGGGTTTTAAAAATAGATTTGAATGAAGCAAGGGAGAGCTTTACTTGTGTGCTCAAAGTTACACATGTGCTAAGTGCTCTTCAGGATCAGGACCATAGTGAGTGATGAACTGCAGTTATGAGAGGAAGTGCTAGACTCCTACTTATGGTACGGTCAGAAAGCAGACCAATAGCACAGCCATAATGGAATCTTTTCTTCCCCATCTTCTTGTTTTCTTCTGTTCTTTAGCATTCAGCTATACCAAACTCACTAGCAAGGCAAGAGCTGATTAGGCAGACCTTTCTCTTACTCTTGTATTGTGTAATTTTATTATCCCATACGTTGCTGTTCATATTGAGTTTGTGCATCTTGATAGTGCTGACTTCCTGTATAAACATACTTTTAGCCAAATGAAGTGGCTTGAAATAAATATTTAAAATAAAATAAAGCCAGGCCTCTTAGTTTGAATTCTGATCAAAATACTGCCAGAACCACCACCTCAGAGTATCTGATTACATAAGGACACTGCCAAAAAAAAGGCACACAACCACAAAACACCTTGGCCTAATAAATAAAACCTCTTTGCATTATTTCCCTTAAGATTAATCTTTATGGAGCCATTTCTGATCAGTATGTCTCCACTAACTGGTCAAAAGTTAGTGTGATATAGTTCATATAGCCCTGCACTAGGACTGAGAATGCTTGGAGTAAGATTTCCACAGTTGCTCCAGAGCCTTGATGCTGCATAATAGAAGTGATCCTAAAACCCCCAGATCCAGCCAAAGATGGATTGCCACAGCACGGGCACTCTGGAAGACAGCAGTACAGTTGTCCTCTAAGGGTATGTCTACACAGCAACTAAACACCCACAAATGGCCTGGGTCACTTGATTTAGGCTCATGGGGCTGTTAATTGTTGTGTAGACATTCAGGCTTGGGCTGGAACCCCAGCTCTGGGTACCTATGAGGGGAAGGGTTCCAAAGCTCAGGCGAGTCCAGCCCAACCTCAAATGTCCACATAGCAACTGTTAGCCCCCACAGCCTGAGTCAGCTGAACCGGGCCAGCTGCAGCTATGACAGGGGTCTTTTAATCCAGAGTAGGTGTACCTGAAGGATCTGCTTGCAAGCCTCACATAAGGTATTTGTCAGGGATTGGGATAGGACAGGCATAGCAGAGATTCCGTATGGCTCATAAGGCAACCCTCTGCAGTCCCCAGAGAAATCCAGGATTGGGAGTGTGCAAAGGTGATTTAAAGTCTCTTCTAGCCCTTCTCTTTCCCTGGACTGTGTGTTCTGTGCTGCCCCTTTCTTAGAGGCACAGCACAGAATCTCACCTGTGGGTTCTATTCCTGGCTCTGCTAATAACTAGCTGTGTGATCTGGGCTAAGTCACTTCACTACTTTGTGCTTCTATCTGCACTCCCACTCTTTGTCTGGCTAGTCTATTTACATTGCAGGCTCTTTGGGACAGAAACTGCCTCTCATTATGTGTGTGATATGTACAGTGCCTAGCAGGATGGGGTCCTGATTTCAGCTGTAATAAATAATAATTTGCAATGTGAAAAATTATGTGTGGGTAGCTGAGTGCAACTGGGATATTGAATTTGTCTTATCTAGAAGTTTGCCAGGGTCAAAGAGAAAAATAATCCTCTGTTAAGATTTTCCCCTCTTGTCCCCCAGAGTCTGACTTTCAGATAAGGCCCACGTAACCTACAGTGGAAGTGTGGTGTACCCACCTTTCCTTAACAAAAGGATGCATGGCCAGAGAGTGTATTGCGGAAAGAAAAGACAGTCAGCTTGTGAATTACGGTAACTTATTCTAGCAGTTTAGGTCATGGAACTTTCACCCACAAGCAACTACAGATGTACCTGCCAAATATATGCTATCTGAAGCCAAGTTCTAGTATCAGACTGATTTAAATTAACACCTCAGCACAACAGACCCATAAAAAGCCATACTTAATAATGATGCAAGCTGATTTACTGCTGGCTCATTCCTAGCGGGCAGACTCAGGGTAGCTGAGGTTTTTGGATAGCTTCATGCTTGCCATTGCTAAGAGGCCTAAAGCCATTTAATCCTTCTGCTGGCAGTAAATTAATTAAATGGGTTGCAAATAAATAAAATAATCAACATTAATTTTATTTCTTGCCTAATCTTTATCTTGTAGATAGCCTGTAATTGCTACATCATTCTCCTGTCAGATATGTTTTAGGACCTGATTAAGAAGTCATTTCACTGTTCTTCATCATTCTTCATCCTGTGCCCACAGAAAGCCTGTAGATTTAAAAATAGAAGCATAATATCTGTCAGGTAATATGCTACCTGCCAAACCCCATACCAGACCATTCAAAACCTAGGGGAAATAATTCCTCATTGCATAGAATACTTTTTTCCTTCTACAGCAGCCTCCATCCAAAAATCTCCAAGCACTTTACAAACTAAGCTCTTTAATGCCCCATTTGCAAATCTTAAATAACCTGATTATATCTTCATGCAACTAGCCAACCTCAAGACGATGGGGAAACTCACCTGAATATGAGTTTGGAGGATCAGACTCAACTACTTTTGTTCCATTCATGTTCATATACTGTTGAGTAGATATTAATCGGCACCTCATAGCTCTCTAAGGTTCACAAGTCCCTTGGGAAAATTGTTAAATATTATCATGCTCATTTCTACAAATGACTAAACAGAGGTGACTGGCTTTTGCCAAGCGTGCAGGAAAAGTCAGTGCAGAGGTGGGAAACTGAGCCTACAACTCCTAGTTCTTAGTCCCCTGTGTTATTAACAGTCACCTGTCATGCCTCTTTGCGATTCTGGGAGAGAGACTTAATTAGGCATCTAGAGAAAACAGCAGGTCTGGTTCTCCTGTAGTAAAACCTCGGAAGGGAGCATAGGACAAGACATCTTCTGAAAAAGAACACCTTGGGGAGTGTCTCCCTGATCAGGGGTGGGGTTTGCACCACTACAGAGTAAGCCACTGCAGCCATCTATTCACCTGCAGATGGTCTATGCGTAAGCATTTACATGATTGAACCTACATTTGTATGATCGATGGTTTGTTATAGTAATGCACCTAATTTGGAGAGTGACAAATGAGACTGCTAGAAAGGGGGGAGATGCTGGACAGTTTTCAGTTTTGGAGGTTCATTCTGCCCCGAGAGCCAGATCCAGCCATACTCTGTGGGCATGGAGATTGCACTAGTGGCAGAAGCTGCCAGGCATAGGGGAAGACTGACAGAAGCAAAAGAAATGAGGGAGCATCTTTCCCAACCTCACACACTGTCAAAACTTTTCGGGGGGGCACTAGGGAGCTGAGGAGAGGTGGGGATACAGCTGCATGTATCCTTCCTTCTTGCCCCATTGAAGCAGAAAAGAAGGGGTAGACAAATGGAGGAAGACCTACAGACTTGTGGAGCAATGGACAGATAGTGCTATCAACCACACATCATCTTATATCTGTCCATGCCCAATCTACTTACTTGGATTTGGGTGCTAGACAGAGGAGCTATCCCTAATAGCACAAACAACTGCTGTTTAATTATCACAGCACATTGACAAATATTGATCTTGGAACCATATCAAAAGGTAAAGCTTAATTATTGACACTAACAATCAGACCCTTTAAGTGCTTGTATTTTAGTCCCAGCCAGCTTGGAAATATTTGCCATCATATTTGCCTGTGTAACACACACACACACATATAAATATGTATGCCTGAAAATCGCACTCTTATTTAAATTATAATAGTTCAAACCCATCTGAGATTTCACGGGTTCTACCATAATGCAGCTGTTTTCCTCAGGGTGTTCTCACAAGGTCATTAAAAAAAAAACCTATTTGTTATGAGCATTCTGAAACCCCAAGAAAAGCAGCTGTGTTTTTGACAAACTGGACCACATTTTCAACACCTCAAGCTACACAGACATTTATACAGGAATTCTATACATTATATATCCATGAGAAACATATTTTTAACAGTAACAACATACAGTGTTCTTAACAGAAGTTTACATGACAAAGCGGCCCCACTGTATATTGAATTGAGTTGCAATATGAAATTAAAACCTTGCTATAAACTTAAAACATGCCACCCAAAGTGACCTCAAAGACCACTAGGGAAATTACTGAATGCTATAGAGATGCTGGAAGTGAACTTTGTCCATTACTCTTTAGAGTTTCTTATTTTATTCAATTTTTTGTTTGTTTTTCACACATTCATGAGGGGAAAATGTAATAAATCAGCAGGATTAGTTATGAACTTCAGTGAAAATGTTTACTAGAACTAGAGTGATTAAAATTTGGGGTCTTGACAACAGAAATTCTCATGGGTCACAAGCATAGCTGGGGTTCTTGCCCATACCAGGCCCACCCCTAGGTCAGATGCACTAATCACACTGGTTTTATAATTGAAAATAATTTCTGCTATACTGTACAATGGGAGGGGGCTGGTTAAGTGCTGAATGTGCAAGAAATGGCTCTTTATAATGTCCAACCATTAATTTTGATACTGGTTATTTGAAAATAACACTTCCTTTTCTTGTGCATGTTCAGCAAGAAGAAGTGCAGATACTTGGTGTAGTTAACAATCTAGTTCTGGCTAGATTGTTACTAGCCCTGAATCATTGCACAGGGAATGACAAAGGGGCACTTTCTCCTCTTCTGCCACTACACAGGTCATGACGATTCTCCCAGTCCTGAACAAAGATCAGGAAAGCATGCTAGTGTTGGGGTTGCTGTAAAATGTAGAAGAGGAGCAGCTGGGCTATGGACCCTCCTCCTTCTCTACCACGCAGCTGGAGCTGAGGGGGAGTGCAGACTGTATCCTGGTAAAAGGTGTAGAATTGACTGCCTCCCTGTGAGCCTCTCAGCACTCCCAGAGGCACTTTTTGCCTCAATCACAATATTTCCAGGAAATGCTGGGGAGACAGGACAGGGACAGTATGCCTCTCACAGCCTTCACCACAGGATGCAGCTTAAAAGCCACAGCTGACTCCTTAGCACTAAGAGCATAAGAATGGCCCTACTGGGCCAGACCAAAGACCCATTTAGCCCAGTATCCTGTCTTCTAACAGTGGCCCAGAGGGAATGAACAGAACAGGTAATCATCAAGTGATTCGTCCCCTGTCGCTCATTCCCCCAGCTTCTGGCAAACAGAGGCTAGGGACACCAGTTGGAACAGTTAGAAGAGCCTATTCAAACCAGATGACAAACTTTGAAATGTATAGAGAGTGTAAAACTCTATTCTTCTTACTTCTGCCCCCAGAGAGGAGACTACAAACCACCCGCCACCTACCAGTTTGGGAGATCAGCAGACAATTTAAATAATAAAATCTTCAGCTGCTGTAAATCAGCACAGCTCACTGACTGAAGTCAATGAAGTTATACTGATTTAAAACAGCTGAGGATCTGTCCCAGCAAGTACAGGGGTTGTTTTTAAATCAAACACTTTTTAAAAGCATTTTTTTCTAAAGAACAGTTAAATAGTGTTTTCTCTTGGATCAGCATCCATACACTTTAATGGAAATTACAGAGACTGATAAATAAACATCTTATATTTACATCTTTAAATACAGTCAAATCTTCTTATGTAACAGACCCTAGTGTAAACAAAAACATGAAAAATAACTTACTTACAGGACTGATAGGACAAATTTCAATGTTTTATGTCCACTTCTGTTTCATAAATTGCTTTAAAAAATGAACAGAGTAGAAAATATTAAACATTTGTATCAGATTTAGTGAAGTAGTTTGAATGGCTTAATACAAAGCGCATTCCAGTAAATGGAAAGACTCCTATTAACTTCTAGAGGATTTAGAGCCAACCTGAAGTGAATAAAAAGCTCCATAGCAGAAATATTTTGCACGCAAAAGTTAATTCAGACCTGTTAACTATTATGATGTGCTTGCAGTCTCCATTAGGCATGACATTTGTACAGGTTAAGTGTGCCAGTTATCCAGTGATTAGTCTTCAAAATGTGTTCCTCTAATTCAGATGGCAGCTTATAATGTTGTTTTTACTGCTTCGTCAACATCAGTTAATGATTTTTACTACTGTCTACGGGTTTGTCTAACTTAGCTTGAGGTTAGCTCAGAATTAGCTAACAGGTGTTAAGACAGCATTTGTGACGAGTAATATGGGAAATCTCATTTGTGTGACATTGTAACTTGCTGCTGTTTTTTCTTGTGCATGGTTTTCCACGTCTTTCTCAGTGCAGGAGACAGACAAATATACACACGCACTTTCTCCATGCCATTTTATAGACCGTTATCATATCCCCTCCTAGTCATGTCTTTTCCAAGCTAAACAGTCCCAGTCTTTTTAATCTCTCCTTATATGGAAACTGTTCTATACCCCTAATCATTTTTGTTGCCCTTCTCTGTATTTTTTTCAATTCTTTTTTGACATGGGGTGACCAAAACAGCACACAATATTCAAGGTATGAGATTCCATGGATTTACATAGTGACAATATTATATTTTCTGTCTTCTTATGTATCCCTTTCCTAATAGTTCCTAACATTCTGTTAGCTCTTTTGACTGCTGCTGCACATTGAGCAGATGTTTTCAAAGAACTACCAACAATGAGTTCAAAGTCTCTTTCTTGAGTGGCAAGAACTAATTTAGACTCCATTATTTTATATGCATAGTTGGGATTATGTTTTCTCATGTGCATTACATCATATATATCAACACTGAATTTCATCTGCCATTGTCTTGCCAGGCACTCAGTTTTGTAAGATCGCTTTGTAACTCTTCCATCTGCTTTTGATTTAACTATCTTGTATATCCACTGGATCACCCTTGCCTTCATGTTTGTTTTCACCCTTGAAGAATTCTGATTGATTGGTGAGGTTAAGTCTGACATTAATAGAAAGGTAACTGCAGCATCTTTATCTTTCTTAATGAGTGTCTGATTGGGCAGAGTATAATTTACTTTACAATCAAAATATGCCATGATGATTCAGCAATAAGAAACTGGAATGTGATTAAAATGATTGTTGCATACAAATTGTATCACACCTTACTTATTATTAGTTTGTTTTCCTCAACGGTGTTTATGCATGTATGTACATGTCTTCCCCTCTACTCATATTTAGAGAGAGAGTGTGAACAAGATGGCTTGCTTTAGCATGAGTTTGGGATGGCTGTTCATTCTTAGTGGGCCTTATTGGCCTTATAGCCAATGGAAGACAGGCATAGTGAAATTCTGCTCTGCCATGACTTGGCCCAGCTCTCTATTTCAAGAAAGAGAACAGAGTGATGATTTCAGAACCTAGCTCCAGTACAAAGGGCCTGTAACATATGACTGAATCTAGCCGCAGCCCAAGTCTCATAATCCCTTTTAGCCACTCTGTATCACAGAATAAAATAAACCATATAAATGGGATTGACTATAGTGTCTATAAAACCAGACTACTCTTGCATACCCAATTTCAGAAGGTTTCTTGTAACCCGCACATGAATGAGCGCTAGGTCCTAGATTGTGACTTTGTACACAGCCTTAAATGAGGGAGACATTCTAAGTCAGAATTTCTCCTCTGCTCCAAGTCAGGGTATGAAGAAATAGATTTAGATATAAGCCAGTTGAAAATTATGACAACCCCTGCACCAACTCAGCTGTTCTGGCCAGTGAATAAGGGAGATGGAATCATGGCTCTGCACATTTGCTGACTACGTACTCTGGGGAGGAAGTAAGCATGCACCTAGGTCCTGCATGCCCAAACCTAAAGCCTGTGTAAGAAAAATGTTCATTCCCTTGCATGGTATGTCACAACCTAGCCCTTTAGAAATGTGAAGTATCAGTAACAAATAAATATCACCCAAGGGTTGTCACCCCTTCCCAGAGTGTAGTGGGGCAGCCACCCCACTCCAGGAGAACAGGAGTTAAAAGCAGCCCTTGGAGAGGATTGTGCCTGGGGAGTTGGCCACAGGTATGGCCAGCTCAATCAGGAGACAACTGGCCCTGATGGGCTGTGAGTAAGGAGCCATGAGCGTATCCAGCCCTCAATAGAAAAGTTCATAAGGAAATTTTTTTAAAAAATCCATATTCAGTCCAGTGTGGAATAAATAAAGCATGGAGCCACACACTGAACACTGAGGGTAAAAAGAAGTACTGAACAGCTGCCTCACTCATTGAGCACTGAATCACTCCTGTGCATTGACTGATGCAGGGGACCTGTGAAAAAATAGCATGTGATCATGCACAGGCAACTTTAATTCTGTCATTTTCTAATTTAGGGCCTCACGGTGCAATTTTAATATTCTTGTAAAGATCAGGGTGGGTGGATGGGTGCGTGGGTGAGAGAGGGGTGTTATGAAATATATGTATATAGCATGTGTAAATAAACACACATGCAAACACACTTGAAAGCATGGATGAGCTTAGCTAATTTCAGTATTAATTTGTAATACTGTTTGCTCTAAAATCAGCACAGAATTAAAGCAATTTTTGTGCTCCTGTTTTGTGTCTGTTACACTGTCCTTCAAATATTGTAAATATTTCAAAACAAAGTTGAACATTTTTGTAGAATTACACTCATGCTTTTCACTGTAATTAAATATTCATACATATCATGATTTGTTCATGGAATCAATGTTTAATATAAATTAAATACATTCTGTTTCATCACAATTAATATACATCATTTTAAAACATTAATTTCCAGGTTGTTTAAACCAGCATTTTTCATTATTCAGCAGACCATTTTTAATCAGAATCACTAACGTACAGTAGGACAGCAAACAATTTATAACTCAATTTTACAGTGCAATACAACATGCACAACTTTCAAATGTGCAAAAGATGAGCAAACCTTTTTTTAAAATGTATGTATTAATCAATGAAAAGCTATTTTGATTAAACCAATACTGATACTTTTCCTAGGAGAAATTGATTATGAGGGGCTGAAAACTATTAGTAAAGAAAGTTGTGCTACCGTTGGTGTTCTTCATTTTAAACATTAGTTTTCAGCAATCAATTAAAATGGTTTTCCCCCAAATAAATTACCGGATTAAATAATAATATGTAAGTACACCCAGGCAACATTTTTCAGCTGATTTTTTTAAGGAAAAATGGTGATTTGGTGGCACAAATATTTTACGAAGAGGCATCTCCAAACTGTTCATATCAAACCTTTGTCTCAAAACATTCCAAAAAATTTAAAATGCTTCATTTCAGCATTTTTTAAACAAATTTGTTTGATTTTATTTTGTTTGAACTGAGTTTCTTTGAAAAGGTCTTTGATTTTTTTAAAAAATAAAAAACATTAAAATGGTCAAAATTGAAATAAAACATTTTAATTTTGTCAAAACAACCCAAAATGTTTTTTTACTTTTGAAATTGCCATCAAACTGAAAACAAACTTTTACTCACCCAGCTGTTTATATATTATTACTTCATACATGTTCACAAACATGTACCTTATATAATAGTCCCACTGAACTTTGAACGCAAACAAAGTATCCAATTTTCATTCTGCAGTGTTGCTGGTGACCCTACCAATAATGATGTACCCCCATAGCTATCTTTATTCCAAGTGTCTCAAGGACAGGCTTAGCAAATTGTAAGAATTTGCCTGTATTTATAATTGAAAGGATTGGTGAAAGGAATGGCTGATGGGGTAAATGGGCTAAAAAGCCTATTGGCTTTAGGATGCTGGTTAAGTTACATCCATATTGCTAGTGTCTAGCAGGTAATATCTAGCAGCCAGTTAGCAATGCATGTGAAATGAATTGGTGGTTTCTAATGGATAGTGACCACATCATGAAAAACACTATAATAATGTGTACGAATTTGTCATACTTTTAGCAATGTCAGACATGAGGTCAAGCATTGAGAATAAACTGACCCTCTAAGGGGGAATTTCTGTAGAAAGGGCTGGGGAACATTTCAGGCAGTGTGGGAAAGCTTGGCATGCTATGGGGTCTGTTGTGTTTGTTCTATAGTTGAAAAGAGGACTGCCATGTCAAGAGGGTTTCAGTCTGGCATACTTCACTAACACTAAATTTATTGCTGGTTTCTTTCTTCTGCTTCTTCTTTTCCCCCTCCCCCCAAGACAGGATTGTATTCTCCAAATGAGCTTTAGTTACAGTGACTTATGATGTTTACTGTGTCCTTTGTAATGTATGCTCAGAAGATAAATTGGCAGAAGCTATCCAGGATATACCACTTACAAATCCAGATGAACAATTTACGCAGGCTCAATACTCAACTTGAACTTTTTCCAGGAAACCACATTTGGGCCATTTAAGTTCATATCATGTATCATTGTTTGTGCCTCTCGGCTAAATATTAAAATATCCATTAGCTAAATTATTTCCCCCTTTCTCATAAAATATGCCTAATTCACTATTGAACAGTAAGACAAAATCAAATAATACTTCCCTTAAAGACACAAATCATTAATAATTATTACTGTGTTATTTATTTACCCACTACTACATGTTTTCCAAATGCTCAAGAAAGATGGGCTCTGTTCACAATCTAAGGGCAGACTTGGAGAGATTAGGGAAAGAGGAACGTAATTGACAATTCATATGCAAGTCAATGGGATTTATTTGTAAACTGCCTAGCAGACGTGAATATTTTAGATGGATTTGAACATGGGCATGGTAAGAGCCTTGCAGAATCACTTGGCAGGAGACGGAGGAAGGTTACCATGCAATGTGAAAAGGCATAGAGTTGGTTGTGTATGATGACAAACAGGAGAATAAGGCTCAGAACAGTGGTGTGGTAATGGGAGGCCAGTGTAAAGATGGGCAGGACATTAACTAAAAAAGAAACTTGCATTTTTTGTGTGTATTTATGTTAAAAGTAATATAGCTTTTCTTTCTTTTGGCTCTGATTTTTTGTTGGGTCTAAATTCAATAATATTGTTTATGGAAAACAATATTATCTATGGTAAACAATATTGTTTATGGAAAACAAATTGTAGCAATATACAACACCCCTCCTCATGGGAAAACAGAGAGAATTCACACCGCTGTTGTTATAGATACTGACACTGCTAAATCTTATATAGCACTTGGATACCAACGTAATAGGCATTTTAGGAATAGCACAGGTGGCTAGATGGATATATACATATCCCAGCTATTTCTGATGAGTTAGCTGGAGCAGACACATGTGCCAACTTCTGCTGGCATCGGTAGGTGCTCGACCCATCTCTGGCCCTGCCCTGACTCCATCCCTGCCCCAACCCTTGCTGTCCCTTTCCCCACCCCCATTCCAATCCCTTCCCCAAAGTCCCCTCCCCAACTCTACTCCCTTCTTCACACTATTCCGCCTCCTTACCCAAATCCCCACCCTAGCCCCGCCTCTCCCCCACCTCCTCCTTGAGTGTGCCATGCTCCTACTCATCCCCCCTCCCTCCTGGAGCTTGCTAAGCCACCAAACAGCTGTTTGGTGGTGACAAGTGCTGTGAGGTAAGCGGAGGAATGGGGATGTGGCGGGGAGGTTGGCTGCCTGTGGAAGCAGAGTCCCCACTATTTTTTCCCCGTGGGTGCTCCAGCCCCAGAACACCCACGGAGTTGGCGTCCATGGGAGCAGATACAGGAGCTAAATTTGAATCAAGATAAAGTTCATTCCCTATCTTGGGATCTAAATATGCTAAACAAGGAGACATTTTGTTTCTTGGAGTCTTCCCATACTGAAAGTCCTCATCTTTCCTGCAGGGATGTCATACGTATGCCATGTATCAGATTGGGATATTGAACCTGACCCAAAGCCTATTGAAGTCAATAGAGTCTTTCTGATGATCTTGAATTAGGCCCATATGGTATTGAATTTGGCCCATAATGAGGAAGTCTTCCCTGTCACCCATACTGAACAAATACTATCCTTAACCCAGATTCGTCCCAAAGCGTCTGGATGCTTCTTCCATAAGGGCACTGAAACAGGTCCATATCTATTCCATGGCATGTTTTCTGACATTTCTACAAATTAACTGTTCATTTTGCTAAAAAGCTTATTCTGAAACATTCATGCTGTGATGTTACTCTTTCTGAAGTAGATGAAGAATCTCAGCATTTAATTCTGGAAGCCTGTCAGCACTATCATCGAAGATTAGGGTTGGAAGAGACCTCAGGAAGTCATCCAGTCCAACCCCCTTCTCAAAGCAGGACCAACACCAACTAAATCTTCCTAGCCGGGCCTTTGTCAAACCAGACCTTAAAAACCTATAAGGATGGAGATTCCCTAGGTAACCCATTCCAGTGTTTCACCACCCTCCTAGTGAAACAGTGTTTCCTAATATCCAACCTAGATCCCCCGTCACTGCAACTTGAGACCATTGATCCTTGTTCTGTCATCTGCCACCAGTGAGAACAGACGAGCTCCATTCTCTTTGGAAATCCGTACCCTTTTCAGATAGTTGAAGGCTGCTATCAAATCCCCCCTCACTCTTCTGCAGACTAAACAAGCCCAGTTCCCTCCACCTCTCCTCATAAGTCATATGTCCCAGCCCCCAGATCATTTTTGTTGCCCACCACTGGACTCTCCAGTTTCTCCACATCCTTTCTGTAGTGGGGGCCCCAAAACTGGATGCAGTACTCCAGATGTGGCCTCATCAGTAATGAATAGAGGCAAATAATCACTTCCCTCAATTTGCGGGCAATGCTCCGGCTAATGCAGCCCAATATACCATTAGCCTTCTTGGCAACAGGGGCACACTACTGACTTACATCCAGCTTCTCATCCATTGTCTCATCCCAGGTCTTTTTCTGCAGAACTGCTGCTTAACCAGTCAGTCCCCAGCCTGTAGTAGTGAGTGGGATTCTTCCGTCCAAAGTGCAGGACTCTGCACATGTCCTTGTTCTCCTCATCAGATTTCTTTTGGCCCAATCCTCCAATTTGTCTAGGTCACTCTGGACCCTAGTCCTATGCTCCAGCTTATCTACCTCTCCTTCCAGCCTACTGTTCTCTGCAAACTTGCTGAGAGTGCAATCTATCCCACTGTCCAGATCATTAATAAAGATATTGAATAGTCCTTAACCCAGTGATGGGCAAACTTTTTGGACCGAGGGCCACATCACAATGCAAAACTGTAGGGAGGTCAGGTACGGAAGACTGAACCTCCGGAAACAGCCTGCCCACACCCCCTATCCACCCCTCCCACTTCCTGCTCCCTGACTGCCCCCCTCAAAACTCTCTACCCATCCTAACGCCCCTACTGCTTGTCTCCTCCACTCCCCTCCTGGGACCCTACCCCCTATCCATCCCTGTCCCTGACTCCCACCCCAGAACTTCCACCCCACCCAACTGTCCCTTGTCCCCTAACTCCCCTCCCTCCCCGGGACTCTCCCCTTATCCAACCTCCCCACCCCCATTTATCATGCAGCTCAGAGCAGCAGGAACTTGCAGCTC
Source organism: Dermatemys mawii (assembly GCA_007922305.1). NCBI lineage: Eukaryota > Metazoa > Chordata > Testudines > Dermatemydidae > Dermatemys > Dermatemys mawii. Next base: position 10,719,502 of record ML677363.1, read on the forward strand.
TGCAGCCTGGCTGGAGCCAGCCACGCTGCCCGGCTGGAGCCAGCCATGCTGCCCAAGCGGCAGCATGGCTGCAAGGGAGGGAAAACAACAGAGGAGGGGCCTGGGACTACCCTCCCCAGACAGGAGCTCAGCAGTTGGGCAGGACAGTTCAGGCCACAGTTTTCCCACCTCTTCCTTAACCTGTTCTTTCACCACTGAGGGCTGCTCACCTCCTCCCTATATTGTGTTGCCCAGGACAGCAGTGTGGGAGATGACCTTGTTTGTGAAGACCGAGGCAAAAAAAGCATTGAGTGCTACTCCAGCTTTTTCCACATCATGTGTCACTAGGTTGCCTCACCCATTCGTTAAGAGTCTCACTTTCCCCGACATTTTTCTTGTTGGTAAAATACCTGTAAACGCCCTTCTTGTTACCCTTCCCATCTCTTACTAGTTGCAATTCCGATTGTGTTTTGGCCTTCCTGATTAAACCGCTGCATGCTCAAGCAATATTTTTATACTCCTCCCTAGTCATCTGACCAAGTTTCCACTTCTTGTAAGCTTCCTTTTTGTGTTTAAGCCCACTGAAGGTTTCACTGTTAAGCCAAGCTGATCACCTGCCATATTTGCTATTTTTTCTGCATATCAGGATGGTTTGTTCCTGAACCCTCAATAAAGCTTCTTTAAAATACAGCCAGCTTTCCTGGACTCTTTTCCCACTCATATTAGCCTCTCAGGGGATCCTGTCCATCAGTTTCCTAAGGGTGTCAAAGTCATCTTTTCTGAAGTCTAGGGTCTATATTTTGCTACTCTCCTTTCTTCCTTTTGTGAGGATACTGAACTCAACCATCTCATGGTCACTGCTTCCCAGGTTACCACCCACTTCTACTTCCCCTACCAAGTCTTCCTGTTTATAAGCAGCAGGTCAAGAAGAGAATGGTCCCTGGTTGGTTCCTGTGGTAGTTGCACCAGAAAGTTGTCCCAAACACTCTCCAAAACTTCTTGGATTGTCTGTGCACTGCTGTATTGCTCTCCCAGCAGATGTTAGGGTGACTGAAGTCCCCCATTAGAACCAGGGCCTGTGTTTTGTAAATTTCAGTTAATTGTTGAAGGAAAGTCTTGTCTACCTCATCCTCCTGGTCCAGTAGCCTATAGCACATGCTCACCATGACATCATCCTTGTTCCTCTTGCTTCTAAACTTAACCTAAAAACTCTCAACGGGCTTTTCTCCAGTTTCATATGGGAACTCTGAACAATCATAACCAGTGCCTCATCCCATCTCACTGAGGCTTCCTCCCCAGGATCTTCAGGGGATGCCTGCTGACCTTTTCCAACGATCTTTGGAAAGGTCCAAAAAGTGGCTTAACACCCCTATTATCTCCAGAGATGGCAATGAGAAAATGAAATATTCAGCCTCCGCAGACAACCAGATTTACACAAAAATTGGGTATGGATAATACTTTGTGTGATACCTAGAGGACCATCAGTATCTGCCTGATAGGAGGTAAAGATTGGCCTGTATGCTACAAAAATGGTCTTTAAATTAGATGTCTGTATACATGCAAATAGTTAATGAATAAGGTGCCAAGAGATGGTACTTTAGAATATGCATCGTAACCCTTCGGCTGTGCAGGATCAATGCAACTTCTTTTTTGTTCTGTATAGCTCTTTAGATACAGTTCTTAAGATGGCACTTCTTTAGAGTGACCAGACAGCAAGGTGGAAAAATCAAGACGGGGTGGGGAGTAATAGGAGCTTATATAAGAAAAAGACCCAAAAATGAGGACGGTCCCTATAAAATTGGGATATTTGATCACTCTATGCTTCTTAACGCAGAGTTCCAGAGAACCTTGTGGGTTACCCAGCTAGTTCACTGTCCCTGGGATTAGTTCAGAGTCCATTTTGGGGACCTTCTGATGATCCTGGCTTCCACAAAACCCTTGGGATTTGTGGGCTGAGTGGTCCTGCTTGGTAGCCCCCTACAATTCAAGGACAGAAAACCCATCATCAACAGGGGCAGTCAATTGGAGATGGCCAACCACTCCAACTGAGGTTTCATGGAGCCTCTAGTAAAGTGGTTATACCAGGAATTAACATAGTGAGATAAAAGGGTTAAGGTTAGCATTATTTGCAAAACAAAATGAATCTAAAATATGACCTCTGTTTGAGCCTGAGCTAAAGCTCAATTAAGTCACTGGAAAGCGTTCCATTGATTTCAGCAGATTGAGCATATTCAGGTTTCACTATGAACATTCCCCAGGCCTAACGGAAACAATTTCCTTCCATTTTGTTTTCTGGGGTGGAGGAAGGATCCACGGCTGAAAGGCAGGCTGCATTCTCCCAGTTTAGAAAGGGCTTGATTTAAAAACAAAATCATAATCCTTTTAAACCTTCTTGGAATGAGCCCTTATTACCCACTTTTATCCTGTATTGATTTTTAATAAGGATGTACTTTGTAACCTTAATAATAACAGCATGTCACTGGAATACTATTTGCTATTTTAAGATTTTTAGAAAAATCTTGGAACATACAATTTGGCTTAAAATGACCGTACTTTGAGTGTGCACTTTGGAATGGTGAATAAAGATATATTTATTCTGAAGTCTATGTTATGTTATATGGAAAGAGAGAAATTTGTGGTTAACCACTGAACCCCCAAGCCTTTTTTCCTCTATATTTCTCAGTTGCTTCTAGGGACAGAAATACAACAGTGGGTGGGGTCCAACTAAGTGTAGCATATAGAAGCTACGGGGTAGTTTTTAGAAACAAGTTTTAGAGGAACACTTAATCCAAACCTAAGAGTTGGAGATACAACAGTCCCTTTCCTTGGCATGTTAATTTTGTTCTCCCTTCAGCCTGTGTCTCCCTTCATACTCTGGTGGTTTGTTGTTGTGCAATGGATTACAATGTCCTAAGTAGAGGCCCTACCCAGTACTACAGTCTGACCTTCCCAGGCAGATCCCTGTGCCCAAGTACCGTTGGTGTAACTGAAGCTCTGCATAGGCTGTCCTTGTCTTAGATTCACGCCTATATTTGTCTAAAGAAATATTTATTTTAATGAGTGTTAAGTTCAGCTACTCAGGTAGTTTCTGTCGTTGTTTCTGCTGTTAAAGCTGTAGCCTACAAGTGCTCATGGTTCTTTAAATATAACAGTTTGGACACATCTGCCAAAAAATAAAAAAAAAAGGGAGTAGGGGGAGACATTACCACATTATGTATGTTGACATAATAAAATAATGCTGAGGACAAATTTGCATAGTGTAATCCATTAAAGTAATTAAGAGAAAAAGAATTTGTATGCTTTCTAATGAAGTATTTTCCTCAAAATTTTACACAAAGTTAACTTCACCAAGTGAAACAAGCAGCATCACACTTCATATGACATTTTCCTTACAGAGAAACACACATATTACAGGTATCGGTACATCCTCTTGGAATCTCATTTTCCTCTTATTGCGTATGGGGTTGTGTGGGAGGGTGGCGAGGGGGTTGTGTTGTGTATTTTAATCACTGTGTCCTTTTCTTCCTTCCTCCCAACTATCTTTCAACTATATAAAAAGCTTTCTAGTACTCAGAATTCAGATGTTAAAGAAATTCAGTAACTGAATTCTCCATTTTCAAGCTAGTCACCCTCCCCATCATATCTTTGAAGAAAATATTTTGACATAGCTTAGTTTGTGAACAGTATGTATATAATACACAACTAGAAAAAGGGAGGACTTTTAAGAAGCACTCTTTGGCACAGTAATGGATCTGTTCCGTAAATAATAACTGTTTATTTCGAGAATATACTCAGTGCAATCTTTAGGAGCCTCACAAGGACAAACCATTATTTGTACTCTTCATGGTCACATAAGATAATAAATGAATGGGAGGGCTTTTTATTTTATGACACAAAGTGAAATCTTATGCAACCAGAACGAAGGATATCAATGATTTGTACTTCCAGTTGTGTGGGAGTCCTCTCTTAGTCTTAGCATGAAAGCTCAGGAATTCTGCTGTCAGAGTCAGATGGATTTGGCATGTTTTTTCAATCAGACTAGGATACTTGTATGCCTGCATTATTGATAGAATCAGGCCCTTATTTTATACTCCCACACTCTATTTGTGATCAGTTAGCCTACAACAGAGGATTAATGTGCCACATTGTCAGATCTGATTAGGATTAGGAATTCATTTATAAACTCCAGTTTACTTTAAATTAAACAAAACTTGAGCTAAACAAATCAGTATTGCATATGCTATAGAATTTGTATTCAATTTTATTTTCCAGATAACTAGACATATTTTTATTTGTATTGTGGTTGCATGCATTACTACATCTGACTACATAGTCAAAAACACTTGCCTATAAATCAGTTTATTCTATTTTAATTTCTCTTCTTCCTCATATAGCTGCACTGTGAGTCCCTTGTTCTATGTCAAATCATTCTTCTCCATCTTACAAATATGGGTATTTGTAATATTTCTTTTTTTAAAAAAAGACAATAAATGTCAAGGTTCAGCTGTTACTTATAGAAATATCATGTGCCAGCCATATCTTTACTGCGGGCAACTTGTTTTGTTAAAGTGACAGTGCTCTTCCCAAGGAGCATTAAGCATAATTATAGAGAAGATTCTCAACTGGTGTGAATTGGCATACTTCCATTAAAACCAATGGAACAATATCAATTTACAGTGGTTGAGAGTTCAGTTTAAATCTGGTTGGTATGATGTCTGGAATTCTCTCATTAGGGAAAATAACCACACTATAATCCCAAATGTAATGTCACTCATTATCCCATGTACTGTGCACTCAGGGACTGATTGAAACCACTGAAACCAATGGAAAGACTCCCACTGACTTCAGTAAGCTTTGGATCAGGCTTCACTAGAAAAGAGGCAGGAAGGATGAGAAAAGCAAGATAACATTTTGGTAGCAGATATTGGGGATTGTTTTATGGCTTTTAATATCAGCATGATGGACATTTGAGTTAATGGAAAGATACAATCATGATTGGATAGGAATAGATTTTCAAATGTCACATGATACTAGGAAAATATATTTTAAAAGTAAGCATTTCCTGAAATTTTACAAATATACTCAATAATAAGTAATAAATATACTCAATTTTTCTCAACATCCAGTTAGATTTTATGCTGAAAAACTACTAGAAAGTCATAAGGAAAATTAATATTGATAAAACTGACCCAGAAAAATTTCAAAGCAATGAGAAGTGAAAACATTAGAGATTCAGAATCTGTTCATCTCCTGCCCAAGAAGTCCTGAGGTCAGACAAACAGTAACTAGAAGAACAAGCAGTTGGTCAGAGCTATTTGATTTTATTATATATTAAATCACTTGCATATAAAGCAACTGATTTTTTCTTTCTGAGAAGAGATGTTGAAAGCTAGTGATGAGACTGGACTTTAAGGAACTTTTGGCTAATGTAGATAAAATAGGTTGAAATTACATAACATAGTAAGACCATAAAAGGGAGAGCTAACAGAGGGAAGTGAGCTAAATTGACAGTTAGCTTGATCTCATGCCACTTAATCTTTTATCCTGTTGAACAGAATGAATGGGCCTGATCCTGATATACTTATTCCAAACTCCCATTAAAGTGAATGGGAGTTAACATTGAGTAAGAGCTTCACGGTTTGGCTAAATGTGTTTAAAAGAAGGGCAGGCTGGTTTTCATCAAATCAGACATTATGCTGAAGAAACCTCGTAGAAAGAAAGATTATTAAGCCGCACTTATCCAAACCATTATTCATCAGTCTTATTTAATTTCTTAGAGCTTTTGACTGCTTGGCTTGTCAAAATGTGGTGCATTATTTTGCATGAGTATGAATTACATGAAAAGACAGTGAGCCTCTCCAGGAATTCAGTAATATAGCTGTTCAGCAGAATTTAGAATCTTAGACTGATTTGTAACTGGAAAAAGAAAACTGAATTGTAATCATAATCATGCTTTTTCGCATTGTTATTGACTAGCTGGAGATCAAGTAGAGAAATCAGACAACTGGCTGAACTGCATTTTTATAACACATATTGTACCCTTCAAACAATCTTGTTTTAAAAAAAACACCCTACTAATTATCTCAAAAAAAAAAAAAGTTAATAACCTCATCAGCCCAGTTTCATTTTGAAAGGTATGAAAAGTATCAATACATAAGTTAATATGTCAGCTGAGTCAGACATGGTAGGAGTGAGTAATTTAAATTTATCTAGTAAACCAGATTGTTTTTGTTTGAAAAGTCAAGAGGAGTATTAATTAGGGCTGTATATTTAGGGTCACCAGACAGCAAATGTAAAAAATTGGGACGGGGGCAAGAGGGTAATAGCCTATAGAAGTAAAAGACCCAAAAATCAGGACTGTCCCTATAAAATCAGGACATCTGGTTACCCTATGTCGATTAATCGCAGTTAACTCACACAATTAACTGAAAAAAATGAATCATGATTAAAAAAATGAATCATGATTAATCACAGTTTTAATCACAGGGTTGAACAATAAAATACCCATTGAAATTTATCAAATATATTGATTTCAATTACAACGCAGAATACAATGTGTACAGTGCTCACTCATTTTTATTACAAATATTTGTCCTGTAAAAATGATAAACAAAAGAAATAGTATTTTTCAATTCACCTCAGACAATACTATAATTCAATCTCTTTATTGTGAAAGTGGAACTTACAAAGGTTGATTTTTTTTTTGTTACGTAACTGCACTCAAAAACTAAACAATGGAAAACTTTAGAGCCTACAAGTCCACTCAGTCCTATTTCTTGTTCAGTCAGTCATAAGAAAAACATTTGTTTACATTTATGGGAGATAATGCTGCCCATTTCTTATGTACAGCCACCATTCCAGAGGACATACTTCCATGCTGATGATGCTCATTTTAAAAAAAGTGTTAAATTTGTGACTGAAGCTGGGGGAGAATTGTATGTCTTTTGCTGTTTTACCCACATTCTGCCACATATTTCATGTTATAGCAGTCTCAGCTGGTGAGCCAGCACATGTTGTTCATTTTAAGAACACTTTCACTGCAGATTTGACACAACACAAAGAAGGTGCCAATGTGAGATTTTTAAAGATAGCTACAGTATTTGACCCAAGGTTTAAGAATATGAAGTGCCTTCCAAAATCTGAGAGGGATGAGGTATGGAGCATGCTTTCAGAAGTCTTAAAAGGGCAGCACTCCAGTGTGGAAACTACAGAACCTGAACCACCAAAAAAAGAAAATCAACCTTCTTCTGGTGCCATCTGACTCAGATAATGAAGATGAACATGCATCAGGCTGCACTGCTTTGGATCATTATCTCCTGCAAATGTAAACAAAATTGTTTGTCAAAGTGACTGACTGAACAAGAAGTAGGACTGAGTGGACTTGTAGGCTTTAAAGTTTTACATGGTTTTATTTTTGAATGCAGTTGTTTTTTTGTACATAATTCTACAGTTCAACTTTCATGATAAAGAGATTGCACTACAGTACTTGTATGAGATGAATTGAAAAACACTATTTCTTTTGTTTTTATAGCACAAATATTTGTAACAAAAATAAATATAAAGTGAGCACTGTACACTTTGTGTTCTGTATTGTAATTGAAATCAATATATTTTGAAAATGAAGAAAACATCCATTTTTTTAATGGCATGATTAATCATTTATTTTTTTAATCACTTGACAGCCCTATTAATATTCAGGTGATGAGCAGATGCAATACACCAATATGTGAACAATGGGCAGAGTTGTAAGCTAAGATTGCAAAATAAATGGCACTAACATAGCTCTTTCATCTTTTATAGATAGAAAGAGAGAGAGATGACAACAGATATCTGAATGTATCCAAGTCATTTCAGAAAAGAAATGATCTGTAAGTAGAGCTCATCAATTAACATACACGTGCACACACAAAAGTGAATCACAAATATTTTCATGAATAAAAGCAATACATTTGATTTGCTGTCATTTGTTCTATTATTCATTGTTTGCTTCACAAATTTTAGCAGTAATGACTGTTTGCCTAAAAGTCCATCCAGAAAGTACAATTGTTTATCATGTGCTATTTTGCATTCATTATTTTTCTGTTTCAGTCCAATCCAGCCAGGAAACTGAAACAGTCACATGTTACTTAGGTAACCACCATGAATAACAAATGGTCAAAGCAAATATTTTATGAAAAACCCACAGACTTAAAATTGTTGGCATTAAATATTTTCTAAATCCTTGCAAATATCTGCCATCCACCACAAGAAATGTAACTGATGTGTGCGTTGATCATAAACACAAAAAAGGATAACATTGCAACCAATGTTAGCAAGATGTAATTCAGGCTGTCGCTCTGCATAAGCAATAATATTTTAGAGAGCAGTTGACTTACATGGGGCTATTTTACAATGTCCATGTTCATCCACAAGTTCTATTTTGTCATCTGGAAGAATGACGACAGAGTGTTCTACACTACAGATAAAGGAGATGGCAACTGAAATTTATCATACTTAATAACAAAATAAACAATACGTAAAGAAAGCTCTTTTTATCCAAAGATTGCAAACCACTTTACAAAATTATTGCCATTTTCTTACTGGGGCAACTGTATGCAGGGAAGTTGAATGTTTCATACAAGGTCACGCTATCTCAAGCCTCACAGCTCCTTACTTTGTACTATCCACATACTTTGAATATCACGTAGCTGATGTTCCATCAGGTTTCAAATATAGTCAGTATAAAAATGCATGGCCATTTAACTCACATGAATAAAAAGAATAAACTGAGCCAAACAATGTTTCTTTAAGTCTATTTGACTGCAGTGGGATGCATTTTGCCCAGTATGGCTAAATTTACTATTTATTTTAAAGCAAATTATAAGTTATATCCTGAACCATCATATCATTGATTCTGTTACACAGAAAGACTATGCAGGGTTTATGGCATAACTCCCACAGTTCTTTGTGCATTGTGACATATTTACAATGAATTAATTCCTTCCAATAAGCTTAATGATGAAAGGATGCAGTGGACAAGGATTACATCTCAACGACATCGCCAAGCTAAAGGTGTTTAGAGCACATTTCTAGAGTATCACAACCTAATCAGGTGCAGTGAATCCACTGAGAGTTGTGTGGGTGAGAAGAGATTTGGTACCAGTATAATAGAACTAACTGCCTGATCAGTGAGAGATTCTCAGTCAACTATACCAATAGCAGCTGCCTTTGCTGGCTTGTTTAGAATTTCAAATGGATCATGTTCATAGGTTAAAATTAAGCCTGTTGCCTTGAGAGATACCCATTGTGCATTTACTGTAGGCACCAATTAAAGTCCATAGTTCAAAGCAACAGTGCATTTCTAAAATGAAACCTACATCTCACAATCATGTCCAAAGATCTCATTTGCAGGCATATCCCTCATCAAAAAAAACCAGCGACCTTTCCTAATAGATCCTTCTGCAGGAGATTTTAAAAAGCCTGAAGCCTTCTTCTAAGACTGGACTCATAGGAGAGCAGGTAGCTTGTTTGGGAAAATCTCTGGAACTTGATCCTCAACCGTTTATTTGATGCAGTCTTTTGAATCCTTGGTGAGGACAGTGAGGCTAAGTCTACACTTACCATTTAAAGTGCAAAAAGTCCCTTTTTTGTGCTAAAATCACAGGAGTATCTACACGTGTTGATGACATTTTGCGGTGAAACTTAGAAGTTTCACCGCAAAAAGAAAACCACCTTCACGAGATACATATAGTTCTTACTGCTCTTCTTTTTGAGCTGTTGTGAAAGTGAAGACATGTTCTACCAGCATAAATACCTTTTGGCTTCTGAAGGATATCCCACATTTCCAAAAATGACCACTCTGGCCAGTATTTCCGCTGCCCTGACACCAAGTAAACAGACATCTGCCCCTCCCCCATTTCCCACCCCTCCTGGGAAGTTTGAAACTCCCTTTCCCTTTGCTGATAGATATGGCAGGGAAAACAGTCAGACATAAAAGAAAAATGCCATGAAAGGCCAAAAAATAAGAGGTTGGCAGGGCAGCACGAGTCATTCACCCCTCCTTCCCACAAGACCTATCAATAGAGCTGAACTCTGGGATAGCTGCCCTACAGTGCTACTCTAATTCCTGATGGAAGTGCTGGTAGTGTAAACATTCTCTGATGCCTGAGGAATTGAGTAAGTACACAAACCAGCACTTTACTTTCACCGGTTTCCTATCATTAGTGAAATTTACAGTGCAAAAACTCGGCAAGTGTACACATACCTCAATTCTTTAAGACCACCAGAAACAGAGTCTCTTCAAGTTTGAACCCAGTGGAGAGTAGAGGCATCATCATTAGTCAAACTACTGGCAATTATGTCAGCTCACAGGAGCGAGCTACTGTTTATAGGCATATGAAATGTTTCTCATGGAAGGGTACTGGAAGTGACTAGTATTCTGGAAAATTAGCACCTATCAGTTTGTTTTATACATTCCCAATCCAGCACTTAATATGAGGTGATCTCAGTAAGTAATTCATTCTCTGTCAAATTTAATCTAACTCTACATACCTTGACTTCCATAGGCATACTGAAGTGAGCATATTCACAGGTAACAAATAAAATATTCCCCTGAAAGCTTTTTATGATAGTGATCTGGAAGTTATTGGAGACAGCAATAATATCTAATTTATGACCGTGCAAAAGTTTAAATCCCGCCACTCATCTGCCAAATGCCTGTTGCTCAGCATAGAGCAACACACAATGCTCTCTAGCAAATGATTCTAAATGGCCAGCATTTTTAATCTGAACAGTGTTACAATAACTAAATTGCAAATGATTTTTTGTGAACGGAATCAGCCCAAGGTTTCTATAAAGATAGAATTTGTTAATGTTAATTAAGCGTGTTCATCTTTAGATGGCCATTGTACAACATAGGCAATGGTATGCAGTACATGGCAATTATACATTATAGCAATTAAAGCTAAACAAGCAGAACTATGAGTATGAGGTCACAACAGTAAGCTGTAAATGACTGATCAGGGGTCACATCACTCAAGAGTATTCTTTTTTCCTTCGAAGATAAAACTTGCTAATGTGTCTTTAGTGCCACGTTAGCTTCTTTGTTAATAACACTGATGTTACTGATATATCCAGGCCTCCCCCAGGTCAGAAAGATAGTTGCCTACTTAGCTGAAATTCTGTGAATTCAATTAAATGCTGCAGCCCTGGGCTAACCATCTAAAATACTATTCATTTTCAGCACCTTTTACAGCCTTGACATTTTTCCTTAATAGCATTAACCATCCTCAGGGTCCATATATGATAGTGAGGAAAGTTCTGATGCTGAAACAAACCATATTCTTTAGATTCATTGCCAGATGTGCTTATTTAAGATAAGGCCAAATACATCTAAATCTGACCAAACTGAGATAGCTATTGCTGGCATCCTTGCAGCATGATAGAAAACTATCAGATATATTCTGGGCTGGATCCTCAGCTGGTGTAAATCTACGTAGCACCTTTTACACTAATTTATGTCATCTTATGCCAGCTGAAGTCTGTCTCTAAGAGGATCTACTTTTTTAAAAGGATTTTTTTTTGCCTTTTTTTTTTTTTTTAACAGCAATGAAAGCACCAACTACAAAATCCTTCAGATTTCTTACAGAGGAATGTAGATCAGTGTTGAATTTAAAAAAGTCTCTTAGTTGGAGCTTTTATTCTAGAAACTATTTGTGTTCTTAATTTTTACCGCACTCTTCCATAGTCTTTAAGTTGAAAAGCACAATAAAAATGTGAGATCTCCAATGCTTTGAAGACCCTTGACAGATAATTTTCTTTTTTATTTAACTAAATGATTAGTTTTACTCAAAAATTCTGGAATTCCTACAGTCAGCGCAGTTAGGGATGAGAAACATGACACTTTACAGCCTTAAATTCCTTCCATCCAAATGCATCACAAGCCACTGATTAGTGGTTAAGAGCAGAATTTTCTACATACTGTGTATAATTAGGTTTGTTTCTCCTTAAAAGCTTTAAACTTAGAACAGAGAGGATGTTTATGAATTAAGACCTCCAGGCATAGTACTGAAAAATATAAAACAATTTCTAAATGTTAAGATGTCTTTTCTCTTTCAAAAGACTAGGGAATGAATATAGAGGCCAGAACTCATCTCTTGACTATAGAAATCAGAACGACATATCTAAAATTTTCACTATCGTGGAATTATGGGTACATAGATTTTAAAGGTATTTGGCACAAAGAAAACAATGCAGGCTTCTAATAGTCTATCATTAATATAGCTTTGCAGTTGCAGATGAACTGTGTCACTTTAATAAAGAACATAGTAAAGCCTCAGCCTGGTTAGTGCAGACCCCTCCACCTATGTGGAATTTCACAGAAAACAATAGTATTTGGAGAGAAGAACTACTGAGCTACATTCTACATAGCAGCAATGGACTGTGTGGGCACAAAAGTCTGGGTAGGTCTGATTGAGGGATCAGAGTTCAAATGAACTCAACAGTCCCACCAAAGGACAGCTCAATGACAGTGTTTCCCTGTGTTATGCTGTTTTGAGATTGAGAAGATATACAATCTCTTCTCCAGTAAAAATACATCATTCCATTGTTCATCATACAGCCTGGGTAGCATGCATCTTGGCTAACCATTTTTAAATGTAGATTAATGAATAAACACTAATAATTAAATAATAAAATAGATTGTTGTGGTTTTTACATTCAGTAAACATTTTTGAGAGAATCTAGGTTGAACAGAATAAAATAACCATCTTTTAAGTCCTTTCAGAATTTCTGTATTCTAAACATATTGGTCCAGATCTGCAGCTACTGTGAATTGCCATCAGTCCATTGAAGCTATGAACACCAACTAAAGACCTGGCTTATTGTTTTTAACTCAAGCATTTGATTATTATAAGGACAGAACTGAGAGACTCTTTTTAAAAATGACAGGCGTTTTCTCTCTCTTTTGTAGCAGACATATGAGATTTGAAAAAAAAGACTTGCCATGAAATGATTAGACAGCTTGTGTGACTAATAGGAATACTGTCCCTAAAGGGGAAAAGAATATCTTAGCAATACAAGTGCACTGAATTAGCGTTTTAAATTAGAATGTAATTATGTTTTTTAAGGGAGAAGAGGAGAAAGCTTTTAATCTTCTAGGTGGCCTCATTTGGTGAAAAGACAAATTTAGGAAGTGTTTTGGCTAAGAAGATACTTTGCATCTTTCATATATTTGGACCAAATCCAGTCCCTGGAGGCCTGGAAATAAGTTATATTAGCTTGCTTACACCTGACTTTTTGAAAACACTATTTTATCATTCAAAACACAAAAGACTAGTTTACATGAGTTACTGCCTTTTGGCATAATGTAATTTTCAATATTTTTGCCTAGAGAGATGCTGAATCTCAGCAAAATATTGTGAAAGTGAACAAATACGTAAACATCAGAACATCTGATGCACACTTTTTCAGGTACCAAGCAGGTCATGTTACATATTTTATATACTGGTTCCTGCAGAAACCCCGTGAGAATTGAGCATTTCAATATCTCTTGTGCTCTGCTCAATCTTTAAAAGGACTTGTGAGGTACATTTATGCAGGTTTGCCTAGCATCAGATGTGTGACTTTTGTGAACTAATGTGGTAAGGTACTTTAGCTCACTTGAGATTAAACTAAATACAACAAATATGGGCTCCTGCAGGAAGCATATCTTCAGACTTAGTTGTTACTTTCTGCTGTGATCTTGTCAGTTCATATATTCTAGGATGGATTAGTACTTGGCTATGAGTTCTCCAAAGTGTCCTTCAATCCAATGAGAGCAGTATTGGTAATTCAATAGGTGGCACTGAGTCAGCTCCGGACCAGTATGGTACCATAAAGTTAGGGGACACTCCACTGCTGGAGATCCTACCTTTCCAAAGAAATGTAAAAACAAGGTCTTCAGTCCTTGGGATCTTCAAGGGCCCCATAACATTTTTCATAAATTGCTGTTGGGGCCAAATTCAGAGGCACATAAGTATATTTTGCCTAACGAAGTTCTCCCCTCTCCCTCTAGCTTCATCTGCTGTTTCTGGGCCTCAGCTTGCAACCTTCTGATCATGTGAGTAGTCCTTACTCAGATGAGTAGTCCCATTGACTTCAACAAGACTACTGATGGGAGCAGGATCATTTGTAATGCTCTGTGGGTATGTGCGGCTGTAGTATTGTAGATTGTCGCTGTATTCTGCTAACCCAGAAATAGCTCCATTTCAGTTCTGGGTAAATTGTTTGCTATGAAACCTGACAGATGGGTTAGGGATTGTGGTATCACTTAATAGTTTGCAAAGTGCTTAGAAATCCTCAGGTGAAAGTTAATGTATAAGGGCAAATAATATATTTATTGTAGAAGCAGAATATAGTTTTGGCATATTACTTTTTCATGTGTAAATGAGCCAACTAGCCACATCACCAATTCACATTGGAATATATAAATCTGCAAAGCATCACAGTGCTGAATAGATTGCCATAGTTTCAAGGAAGGTCCCTCTTGATTCTCTGAACTTCTCTTTGCTCTTCTGGGGGAAAGAACCACTCACCTGGACTTGGAGGAGCTATTCTTCATTCAGTAGGTCTGTAAATCTTTTGTGCCTGCCTTGCTGGCATATCAGCTCTCTAAAATTACTTCTGGTGTACAGTTCAAACCATTGTCTGTGAAGTGTGGGAGCTGAGATTAAAATCTCATACTCTTTGGGTCTTTGAATAATATTTTATTGTGGAAACACCTCATGGAAATAACAGCTGTAGTTGACAATACAAAGCTTGGACAGTTAATGTTGGAGCACTCTAAAGCAAGGCAAGAGTGCTGAGAAATGCCACAGAATGAGTAAAGGAAATATTTATGTGACAGGAGCAAAAACCAACTGACAAGTGATTGAGACAGAAGTCAACCTCACAAATCTCAGCCAAAATATTAAGATTCAACAAACTCCTGTGGAAATCATACTTGGCACTTTTCTGCATCTATAGGTGCCTAAGTCCCTTTAAAAATGTGTTGAAATATCTCTACAAATCTCAGATATGCATAAACTTTTGAAGGGTGGTGGAGGTGCATAAGCTTGAGCAACTCTTTGCAGAAGGCTGTAGCACACTCTCTCCCTTGTGTGAGCCTTGCTCCACAGGCCGGTACAGAAGATCTTGCCTTTCCAAAGGAGAAGAGGAGGACAAAGGTTAATGCTTGGGCAGTCTTTGTGCATTTGTGTACTACCAGACTGTATATATTAATAACAACCACCCCAACACTGCAATACAGATTGACATTTTCCAAGTTCTGAACAATCCAGGTCCATCCACCTCCTGAATCTATCTGCCCACCCCCTGCTCACCTGTGTTGGACTAGGAGCAGAACTCCTGTAGAGGCTGTTCCCAACACAGTGCTGTCCCAGTGTGGGTAGTCCGTGCGGGAAAGTATGGGAGCATCCTCACTGTGTCGGTGCATAATATAAATCATGTTGTGAGATGATAACATCTCTTCTTTGTCTTGATTTCAGCTTGATTACTAAGATGTAAAAGATACCTTCTCCTCAACTTAGTTTCTTCTAAAGAACTGGGCATCATTTCAATAACCACAGTCAGAATTTATATCCATGGGGCTACATTTTCAAATAACACATTTCACATGAATTATAATGTGCAGTTTCCTATATAGCTGCATGTCCAAATTAATCACAGTATTTTCATTAGTGCCTCTTACAGGTGATTCTTACTTCAGCTACAAATGCCAATGGTGAATCTGTCATCAGAGTACAATGAGAAACAAGGGAAATTTGGAGACCTGAAATTAATGGGAATTTGCCTATGTTATGGCTGAAGGATCAGTCCCTCGTGCTCACAACAGCACACCAATCAATAGCTTATTTCTCAGGAACATTCATGACTTTTCTTATTTGCATTTTCTTTATGCCAGGACACATACCATATGTGAACAGCCAAGGCATAAAGGCATTGTAATTTCCTCCTGCAAACAGAATTAGAAATTGATTGACTGTATCCAGGGTTATTAGTTCAGATAACTAAGTAGATAATTGTGTACATTTTTAAGAACCATTGGACTGGAAAACTGCACAAGTCAAAGAAAGTAAAACCAGAATGCAATGTGCTTTTGTGATTATCTAGGAAGATTATTAGATTGGCCTATTTCATGAGATCATACAAGAAAGGAAATTTCCACCCATGTAATCTAAATATAATGAATCCCTTATTTCAATTCCTTCATCTACTTTTTTGTCTATAATAGATTTGACACCTGCTGTGTTTACCTGATGTGTTCATCTCCTAACTACTTTTCTCCTAGGGTAAAACTATTATCTTTTTATACTAATACATTTGGAATTGCTTTCCCAGTTATGACCTAAGTATTTTTTAAAATCAAAACCATATAATCTAGGCAATCTCCAAGAAGATCATGCTGGTGCATGCATGCTCCTTTCTTCTCTGAATAATTTATAGCAATAAGCCCTAGACTAAAATTCCCCTATTTGCACTGCCTGAAAGTGGGTATTTTATCAGGTAACTAAGTGACCTGTCAGCTGAAAAAGTCCAGGTCAACTCACAAATTATGACTGCTGGGTCTGCAGAAAGTGTTCCCCTCTGCATACAATGCTGCCATCGTCATAGCATGTAGCACAATGCATTGGCATGAACTAACTTTGATGTAGCTATGCCAAATGTCACTGAGCATGTTTAGGATAGAGCACAATGAGATTGAAGCTGATTACCACATAACTGCCATCGTAGTTACAACAAAGTTACCGTCTTGCTGCAAATGAATGCACTGTCTCCTAATAAATCAGCATCCTGGATTGACCAATGAATTGAAGCACTGTTACATCCTGAGCTTGTAATCATTTACACGTATATTAAACTTTGTGACTTCAACAGGATTGCTCAGATGTGTGAAGTCAAGCACGTGGGTAAGGTCCTAATTTTGCCAAGAGACTTTTCCCAAGTAGCTCTTAGAATTCCAGACTGGTGACTGGTGAGGACAAGCTTATTTCTTCCCAGTTTGGCAACTGATTTTTCAGGTAAATGTGTAACACTCATATAAACTGTTCAGTGATTGATAACTCATGACCCTCAAAAGCCCATCCACCCATCACTGACTATGCTAGCTTTGGAAAGAGTATTCTAATGATTCAGAATAACTGTGTGCCTTCACAGAGTACAGAGTTATTGTCATATTTGCAGCTAATTAACAAGAACGGCTCAGATTCATTTTACTGTGTTCACATTACAACTCAGTCCAATGTAACACTCATCTACTACTACTATAGTCTGGTAAGACTTTGCTCAGGGCACAAGAGGAGACAGGTACCAAGGGGTCCCATCCTTCCTGCAGTGTTTCACAGAGACTAGCCAGAATCCTGATGCAGAGAGTACCTTCAAAATCTACCTGTGAGTAATGCATGTTTGCAGGGAACAGGGAAGGATGGGAGGAAAGGGGCTGTCATAGTTCTGCTTTGATTGGCCCATAGTGCTGGCTGGACATAGCTGCACTATGCTATGCCTTCTTCAAGGCTGATGCACCAAGTGCACTGGTACAAGCTGCCTAAGAACACCTAACAGACCTCTGAAGGAGTCAGCATTGATGTTTCTGAAAATGCATAGGATAGAATGTAGCTTGCAGTAGAGTGTTAATTCACAATGTAGCATTTTGACACCTCAGTAATAATATCAGGTGGTAAGAGGCATTATTCACCAAGACAAGTATGGATCTCCTTTGAATATTCCACTTAGCAGAGTTTCACTGTGATGAACAAATATAAGCAGTGTGCAGACAGGGGTATGTTTGTACATTAGCCAGTGCTATCATTCTGGTACAGCATGTGCTACATATTTGGCCATTATTTTGTGACAGGTTTTCTAAGTGTTAAGTTTTCACTGATTGGAGTCCCCTTCAGAAACTCAACAGGGAGAGATGTTCAACAGTAGCATACATGCATGCTTTAGTTGGCATTTTCCAGCTACTTGGCATAATGTAGACATTATGAACAGAAAGCTGGGGAGCTGGCCATGTCCACTGGCACTAATTGGAATAATAATAATAATACTCCTCTTTAACAAAGTCAGGAAGCCAATAACCCACATTCCCATCTCAGGTCTCTGATTCTGAGTCACGAAAAGCTTGTCAGCCCTTCTGCACAGGGGGTGGCAGATTGCTTAGAGTGTCATTAGTTGGGTGCAGATGGTACACCTACTGCAAATTCTGTAGATCTGGTTTACTCTGTGATGGTTCTGTGTCTTGATCTTTTAACAACAAATTCAAAGGAGGAGTGGGAAGTGTTAGTAGGTCCTTTATGTTGTTCATCTGTGTCACGGATTTTATCAAATTATGTCACTGTCATATGGCTTCACCCTGCATTTTTTAAATTATTTGTTTATCATTTAGTTGTTGGTGATGGTGGTGGTGGTGGTGTTTTCCCTGAAGGGATAATTGAAGAGATTAGAATTCTTTTGAGAAGTGAAAGGATAGATTATCAACTGTTCAGTGATCAGTTTCCCATCATGGGAAGGGGAAATGTTTCTAATGGTCCTTTTATCATATGGATGTCATAAGAAGGGAGCATTGGGTTGGTAACCAGAAAACAGTAGGACAAACCCTGCTTAAAATCCAGTTTTACTCCAAAAATGACTTTAAAAAATAGCCTTTGAGACTTCATGATTATTGTCTCTCAATGACTCCAGCCAAATGTACTTAGCTGACAAGTAAAAATATAAATGTTCACTTCACCTTTCAAACTGATTATTTAGTGCAGAGGCCTTTTGCTTAAACTCTCTCAAGTTCCTCTGCATTGGGTGGTCGAAATAGTAAAGCTCTTTCTCCAAAACAGGTGCTTTAGAGTACACATGGGCAACTGCTGTAGCTCTTGGGCAGTGGCAGATCGATGATCTTCCTCAAGGCTCAGTTCTTTCACCAATATTATTTAATGAGTACATTAATGACCTGCCAGCTACACTGTCATGCAAGTTTATCTATGCCAACAGCATCTGCTACAGCTACCAAGCTCAGTCCTTCTGAGAAATTGACAAGGTCTTGAATGATTATATGAATCTCATGGCAGACTATTGTAGTTATGGTGCGTGTAGCCATGCCTTTTTAAGATTGTTTCTAGTGGATTTCATCTGCATAATTCAAGTGCAAGCCAAGAGTTAAACATTTTCCTCAATGTTTACCTCCATGTTCAATGCCTGCAGCATGATCCAAATCTGAGTTATGTCCATGTGACATTGGATAGGTCATTAACATACCACAACTGCTTGAGGAAGATGGCAGCCAAAATTAGCACTTCAAACAACTTGCTCAGGAAATTGGCCAATTCAGCCTGGGGTAGGAGTGCCTGGACTCATCAGAACATCAGTCCTTGCCCTCTGCTGTTGAATAGCAGAGTATTGTGCTCCTCTCTGGTGAAGATTGTCTCACACTAGGTGGTTCAATGTACAGCTTAACAAAGCTATGTGTATTGAAGTCGGACTTCACAGACAACTCCATTGGCATGGCTACTGATACTTAATAACATAGCACTGCCCATATTTGCGATGAGAAGGCCTCTCTGATGCTGCTGGCTAAGTCCATGATAATAGCAACGTGCCTTTGTACACAGACCTCTTCAACCATCTGCCAGCTTGTCTTCTAGATACCCTTTATGATGATTTATGCCACCACAGGACATGATGGTGGAATCTGCTTGTTGCAATGAGTGGTTAGTGATAACAGTCATTAATCACTCTTTCTTCATTTCCCTTTACCATCCGTCCACCAGGTTTTGATCTGCCAATGCATCTCTGGTCATCTCTGAACCAGTTTCAAACAGGAACTGTGCAGCCAATCTCTTCAATGGGGTTTTTCTAATGACCCACAATGCAGCTGCAGTCAACATCAGACTATATTGCATATCCTTGATGAGTGTCTACTGACCTGTTTCAACAGCAGGCTACTGGCTCTCCAGCTGGCTAATGATGACACCATCAAAAGACTGGGCACATCGTGCATATGCTGATATATCAAAGAATAAAGTTGGTTTCAATCTTGTTATTGCCTTTCACCTCCTGGTCCTGTAAACAGCTTCTAACTGAGCTGTCTTTTGTTTTCTTGTTGTAAAGGATATTTGTATTTTAAGAGCCTAATTAGAACTTTTTCTTTTTTTTTCTTCTTCTTCTCATATCATACTCCTCCGAGAGCTCCATGTGGGTGTGGGTTTTCTGGAAAGGGGTAAAGGTTGGTCCTTTTCCATATTTGTTGTGTATTTATTATAAACTAATTTATCCCTCCCTTTCTAACTCTTCTGTTGTAAGTGTAAGCACTGCAGATAACATGGGCAAGACTCAGCTCAGGAAAACCTGTTGTAGCTAATGGAATTTATCCTTTGACTGTCAGTCCATGAGGTAAAAATGTGGCAACAAAAGCTGATTTTTTTTACTCCATCTTTTCACAAACTTGGCAGAAAACAAAGTATATGACAGTTTTGCTTTATGGGCAAAACTTTCCCCACAGCTCCAGTAACCAGCCACATTATGATGCATCATTTTTAGCATCTTAACGTGTGTAACTTAGTAAGCTGACACAATCAATATTGCAGAGAGACATCTGCTGAAAACCAAAATGCAGCTTTTGCCAGAGCTGACTCAGTTAATTTAAGATCTTTTTAAAAGACTCATTTCTCAAATTACTAATGCTTGTAAGGAGAAAATATCAAACGAAGGCTGAACAAAGTCCTGTCCCTCTTCTGTGGTCACAGAGGGCCGTGGCCCCAGCAGAAGGAGATCTGGATGCGGGGGACGGGGCATATCAGGAAAAGCTGAGAGAATGTCTAGGGTATTCTTCCACCCTGGCAAGTCTGGGATGCTGTAATGACCCATAAGGATGATTTTAGCTAGACTACAACTGAGGGCTGCCCAAATTTGTACTGGGGGCTTATTCATCTCTCAGCATCCCTAGGCACAAGCCACTTTGCCTCTGTAATAGACACTTTTTCAGTGCAGGCATAAATCACCACCTAAGCCTCTATTTTCAGTCGCATTCTCCCTCCCTCCTCCTTTTAGGAAAAGATACAAGTTTCACTATATTAAAAATAGGGTTTTGTAGGAGCTTCCAGAAAGCTCAGGAAGACAAAAAAGGGTACTTTTCAGGTTAACCTCAGTCTAGATTAATTTGCACACTGTTAACACTTACCTTTTATTCTCTGTGTTGTGAAAAAATAAATCTGAGGAGGATGTCCCTAATGAGAGAGATTTTTGGTAAATGCTAGTTACATGTTGCTAAATCTGAATGAAAAATTCTACTGAAAAGGGAAAGGTTAATTAAACTGTATATGATATAATAAAGGCCATGAAATATTTTAGCCCAGTGTAGCAACATTCACTATATTTAAGGCCGGATGTAGCATGCCCTTCCTTTAGGGTTTAATGTGCAGCCATTATTTTAAATAAATCTTTGCAACATGCCATTAATAGTTAAAGTGTCCTACCTCTGCATGACTAGCTAAATAAATCCAGTTTACAATAGGGATTCCTGAACAAAAAGAAGGTGGGGAAATACTGATTCCTATTTCATCTCTGGGTAAAACATCTGTGAGAAAGATAAATCCATAAGCAGAAGAACAAAATCCCCATTTCTTCATAACATTTGTAAAGCCTGTTGTAAAATGGTAGTGATGCATCAGTGATATGTCCCCCTGAGTGTAGCACCAGATGCATTATTTTACATAACCTATCCATGCTTTCATCAAAAGGAGTGAAAATAATCCTGTGAACTTTATTGCTGACAGTGTCTCCCTTGCTCACATGAATCACTGTAGTGCTTGTTCTTGCATCACGGGTGTTGAGTGGGATTAGCAATGGGGATGGGCAAAGTTCAGAGATTTCTGTCACTTTAGAGGTGCATCCCAAATTGTTGCTTATATGAATGATTTGAACCTTTACGAAACTCCCACCTGGCCTACTCCATCCCTTTCTGGCCTCCTCTTGGGGGTTAGGATAGGCATTGGACAGGCAGCTTCTTTTAGAGGCTCACGGAGCTCTGTCTTAAGTGATCAACTGCTCCCCTAGCCAGCCTCCTACCTTTTCAGGAGTAGTTTTGTGGCCTACTGTCCCCAAGAAAACCTTCCTCAGTCTCATGCAGCGGGCCTTAAACCTGCTCCTCACTGCTGGGCTCACCAATTTCATGGCATAGGTACTTCAGCTTTGGCCCAATTTAGGCCACAGAATATTGCAATTATGTTTACTTGCTGTATATTAGTCAGTCAATAGATGTCTCTGTGTGCTGCATAGAATGCCAAATAAAGGGTGGTCATTGATAAACAAGGCAGACAAAGCTGAAACTCAAACTGAGTGGAAGCGTCTTTGTGTCTGTACTTATGGATGTTTCCTTTAATAAATGTCTCCCGTTTAAGGACTGTGATTCCATATATGTCAAGAGAAGTACAATATTCCATAATAAAAAGCTAAAAGCCTCCTTTGTCTATATCAGCAAGAAATACTTATCTTGCGTGAGGAGAATTTACTCCAGTTAATAAACATTTGAATTTGAAATTTGTGTTCATTTCTGGTTTCTTGCTGCGATCACAGTTATTCAGATTAAGAAGATTCTTATAAGCCTCCAAACTTTTAAATCTATTAAAACTATTAAAATCAACCTGAAATGAGTTTCTTTAAGTTATTCTGTATTAGTTAGCCATTTAATCAACAGAGATGTAGGGTAAAGTTTTCAAAAGTGTTTAATTGCTCCTAAATACCATCGATTTTCAATAGGATTTAAGCACTTTTGCAAATTTTAGCCATAGCCTTCTGCCCAGTCCATATTTGGAGGCAGAAAACATTTTTCAAAACTTTCAAATAGATTTTTACCCAAACTAAATTTCCTTCACTCTGCAATGCCTTCAATCAGGATTTCCTGATCCTAAATGTCAATGCTTTTTTTTTTTTTTTTGCCTTAGCATTGGTAGTTCTGAATACCCTAGTGCACGGCGTTAAATTGTGCTGCACAGTGATGCAATGTCAGACAATATCTGAAAGGTCAATCAACGCTTTTTTAAATGCTTATAGGAAGCTTTCGCTAAGCAGCGTTCAGTTACTGTGCTGCTGATCACTGTCCGCACTGCAGGTAGGTGAGCATTCTCTAACTGTTTTAAATTTGTATATTAACCTGTACAAAAATATTTATAATCTTGACAATATCTGTTAACCTTTATTGCATTGTCTAATGAGCTTCTCATTTTACGTCTGGGATGGGTAATTATAGTGATTTCGTTTGCTCCATTATCATTCAGCCTGTTGTCATTTCCATTATAAAATCCATTATTCGGATGCTTTTTGCACTTCTGCTTTACTAAAACTGCTACACTTAAATGTGATCATATTCTCCAGGTTTTTCTCCCCTGCAGCTTTCCAGATTATGGTAGAAAATGTACACTGGCAAAGTTTCCACCTCAAATGTCAGCTCCACTGGCATCTTGCTGATTACTGAACCCCAGATTGCCATTAGCTTTACCTATTTGACGATGGATTCACTTAGGCAGATGTAACTCTCTTTGGAAAGGAGCATATTTTACTAAATAACTTTGTTACAGAAGGATGTGTTGCAATTCAGTGAATGCAGATGTAGAAGATGTTCCTTTGGTTAGAATAATTTACTCTGCTATCTTTTATAATGCTTTTGAACTATACTGAAGACACTGATTTTATATATATATACATCCAGTACCTTTACATTTATAATGGAATGTTGGAAAAAACACTCTAATCCCAAATGTCAGCATTTCACTTGATATAGTCAGTACAGTCCACAAATCTAAAACCCACAGATCAAGATTTTCATAAGGGGGTGACTAAAATTAGATTCTTAAATCCATATTTCGAGACTTTAGTAAGTGGCAGATTTTCATATATTCCTAGCATCCAGCACCTCCCACTAACTTCAAGGCCATCAGGCCAATAGCAGTTGCTGGATGATCCCAAAGTCACACAGGGAATACCTTTATATCATCCCGCCATGCTATGTATTCCCCCTATACATACTGATATACTGTAATAATACAAAAATAGAATAGTAATAGTAATAGAAAAACTACTCAGTTATGTTTCTTTGTGAAAGAAGTTAGTGATTTTGGATGCCTCCGTTTTTGGGTGCCAAACTTGGCATCCCCTAAAGGGACCAAATTTTCACAAAATGCTGAGCGCCTACCCTCTGAAATATCAGGCCCTTTTTTGCGATATCTCAAGTTAGTTATTCAGAAATGGAGGCACCGGAGATCACTCATCATTTTTCAATAATCAGGCCCCCGTGCACAGTTTAATTATTATTTTTTACCCTGGATACTGCCTGCTCGTTCCTTTGTATCATCATCTAATGGCAATGTAATTTTACAGTTTTTATGTCTGTACAATTTCAGCACTTTGAAACAAAAAAGAAGTCTCCAAACAAAGTTTCCAATACAGTGTCAGAGAAAACAGCTTTCTGTGGAAATGTAGGGATGAATCACAAGCATCTGCTCCTCTTCTTAGTTTGCCATACACGAATGTTTCAAACATGTATCCCTCAAATGGTAGCAGCGACTTTCCCACGATATGTGAGCCAAAGGTCTGCCCCTTACATGTCTTCTTTATAACACCAAGTATGTTTTACTTTCCTAGGGATTTTAAAATGCCAGAACATACTCTATGCAGAGTTTGGATGAACTGCCAAAATTAATTTTGCCTGATGATGAGGTGACAACTGATGTACGGTGGGCTTATATAATTGGTTTTTCTTTTAAACTGGAGTCTTTTCTACGTTCATGGAGAAACACTATTCTTTATTGTGTACTCACAGCACTTTTGGCATGAGTTAGTATAAAATGCCCCCCATGACTGACACTGATAATGCTCTCATGATTTCCTTTGTGATTAGATGATCTCTACTGTGTCTGGAATGGAAAGCTATGTGCCATGGCAGGTGTGCAATGCATTCTAGTAAAGGGTCATTGCAAGGGGCAATATTACATTAGTTTCCGGGATGATGACAAACTACAAAGTGGCCACTTTGGCTGTCTGTCTGGAGACGCTAATGAAATCGAAAAACTGCAGTCATCATTTACAGTGAAACTTGAGTTTTGCTTGTAAAAGTTGTTCTGAGAATCAGAAGTTTGAGAGAGAAAAATGTTACCAAAGAGAAGAATGCAACTGGAAAATCATTCACTAGCTTGTTCTAGTTCATTACTTTATTTGACTTAATGGAACTAAATTGCTCTTGAAAGCACAATCTCTTGTACTATATCAGTACTGACCTCAACCCCTGCAAAGGTAGAAATTAATTTTGCTTTTTAAATCTAGCCCCTAATGCAGGGACCAGCAAAAGTTGCTCATATTATTTACAGTGTAATGATATATCAATACCTGAACAACCTGGCTGCGCTGGAGGAAAAACAGACTAGTTGTGTGTAAGTGGCCAGTCTGGGAAGAGGTTTGAGTGCAAACCTGAGCTCAGTTTAATTAGCTGCATTCAGATCTGCTAACCTTCCCCTAAACATTGACTTTGATTTGGCAGACATAGACCAAGGCTATTATCACATCAGCTTAGTCTCCTGCGGGTTGTCATACTTCGGTGTAATTTTGGTTGTGGGTAGCATTGGTGGCTTGTGATTTAGAGGAGGTCAGACTAGGTGATCTAATGATCCCTTATGGACTTAGACTTTATGAGTCTGTCACCTTTGGTCTATCACTACAGTCTAGGGCATGGTGTAAAGCCATAGATGGAACCTTTCAGACCATTGTGATATAGTGCCATGACACTAGCACACAAATGTCATTACCTCATCTCCTATGAAAATGGAGTGGGCTAGGTGCTTTCTTCAGGCTGGACCAAAATAAATGTGATCTCCAAGAACTCAGCTGTAGACCAGAAGAAGCATAGAGAGGTGAGCATTCATCTGTAGCTGGTCCTAGCATATCACCATTGAAGAGCAGGTGATAGGTAAAAGCTGGCCCACCTATGGAATTCAGGATCTCTGCTCACAAAATTCAGTTGGAAGAAAGGAGACTGAATATGCTAATAGTAATAATAAATAGTTTTCCCTTCAATAACAACTTCCAGTGGGAATCTTAAAACACTTTACAAACAGCATCACAACCAACCTGCATTATTGTTATTCCTTTTTTACAGAGGCAAGGATAGCCATTGATTTGGGGTATCCAACTTTGAAAACCTTGGAGTCTTGAGCTTCAAAAGTGCTGAATAGCCATAATTCCTTTTGAAGTCAGTGGAATTTGCTGAGGCTGAGCACCTCTTCAAAATCAGAACCCATATATCCCCAATTGGGCTTCCAATAAGTGAAACACAAAGAGTGGTTATATTATGAGAATTTGGATCCAAGAGATTTGGTCAAAGTTACACGATGTTAAATGGCAGAGCTCAAGTTGGGACATGGGTCTTTAAAGTCATAGTCCCTCCTGCTAGTGACTAGATCATATTGCTCTGATAATTAAAAAGAGATGGATGAGCAAATCTCAAAAATTTCAGAGTAGTGTTAAGTCCAGATCTGAATTACTGGATCTGTCCCATATGACAACAGAACCTAGCCATGACATTTGGATCAAGATTTGAATGCCAAACCTTCCTTTCCCCTTTAGCTTTTCTGTTTATATCCCGGCTTTTTGGTTCAAGCCCATCCTAACCTGCAGTTCGAGTTCAGTTTGGCTAAACCTCCAAAAATCTGTATGCCTGTCTGAACTATCTTAACACTGAGAAATATGCTTCCAAATTTGGAGGCCTACAACAAGTTGCCAGGGTGCAAAAATACAGTGGTATTGATTCACCACCATAACACTTTAGATGTATATTGGTGTAAATCCATTGAAATGAGAGTTTAGTAATGAAGTGCCAAATGAGGCCTAGAATCTCTAGCCATAACCTCTTTAGCAATTACACTGTTGACATCAACATTTGCTTAACTAAAGGGAATCTAAGGGAATAAAAGGGAAAAATTATTTTTTTAACACTAATTATAACTTTGCAGAGTTTTGTCCATTTTTATTAAGTAATGAAGTCTACACAATGGCAGATGTTGAAGAAATACAAGTTCATACAGTTTTACCAAAACAGTTTTATCAAAACACAGAGTTTTAACACGTCAGTGGATATTCCCTTTAGGGAACATAACTGGTTCTCTATTTGTGGAAATAGACTTAGAAATTTTATAGAAACATACCTACTTTGGAGATAAAACACGGTGATCAAAACGACTGAAAGTCAGCTGAATAATTTTTAAAGACTGAGCCTAAGATAACAGGGGTGGATTGGAAGGGATTTAGATTTGGTATCCTCCAAACAAATCCATCAGTGTTTTCCCATTTCCTCTGAAAACCTTTAAATTAGATTAATAGACTAGATCTGTTTTATGTCTAACCTAGTCTTTAACTTGCTTTCCCTGTGACAAAACTATTAACTTGGATAAGACTTACAGTACGTGCAATCATGATTTTTTTGCTTAAGTCTCTTTCTCTCGGGTTCATATGTTTGATCTGAATGTACTAATTGGTTCAAATATCTACAAAGGCTATCTATTATCATGCAAGATTTAGGGATTTGCATACACATTAGAATACCACAAATAGTTTTAAGTCTTTTCTTTGGACGATTGTATCACATTCTAGAAGCCAGGTATTTGATTCTTCCTTTTATGATATCTGAAAGTTAAACATGTCCATGCATTTTAAAAAAAATGTTCTTCTGGGCAACAAACTCCTGTATCCATATACTTTGTGAAAGACACTTCAGTGAGAAAAACACTGATTGTGCAACACAGTTATCTGCCACTTATATCTTTCAAGAACAAAGGTCTGTGTTTAGTAATTCAAAGCTACTATAATAGGAAGTACAATTAATTTCACTTAGCATCTGATGCAGTCATGATTAGCTGACTCACCATCCCTAAGAATGACAGCATATTTCAGTACTTTAACAATAGGAAAAAACCAAATAGTTGGTCCAAAATCCAATTACCTCCAACAACTATGATATCTGCCAGTCTGTGGGCAGAGTGTTTATTTTTACATCCACATTGCTCATTATCTGTTATGCAACTCAAGCTTAATGGCTTCAGGAATAGTTAGCAAGTAGTATTTTTACAGGCAAATGTTGCATGCGAATGACTGCACTAACTAGGGTTTTCTGAAAGATTCTCTTTTTTAAAACTTCCCTAGATCATGTCTGTTTGACACAATGGGCTAAATTCATCACTAGTGTAAATGGATGCAACACCAATGGCTCCAGTGGAGTTATGCCCACTTATACCAGGACTGAATCTTATGAAATCAGTGACAATGTCAAGTTTCTCTTGGCAGCTTCAAGCAAGTGAGGACTGCTTGGGATATGGAAGGCTCAGAATTTTATACTGAGGTATTAAATAGACTTCCCCTCAGTATTTCCCCTTAATTTAATCCTAAACAAGAACCCTTTCTTCCACTCCATTGTTCTCCACTCTTCCTTCTGCCTTCAAAAAGAATAGCCCATAGCTCAGGGACAGAAAACTTTTTGGCCTGAGGGCCACATTGGGTTTCTGAAATTGTATGGAGGGCCAGTTAGGGGAGGCTGTGCTGCCCCTAACAGCGAGGCATGGCCTGGCCCCTGCCCCCTGTCTGACCCCCCCTGCTTCTCACCCTCTTATGGCTCCTATGGGACTCCAGTCCCATCCAATTCCCCCTGTCCCCTGACAGCTCCCCCCCACCCCCCGGGACCCCTGCCCTATCCACTCCTCTTTGTCCCCTGAGTGCCCCCACACTCCTCGCCAACCCCTCCTCTCATCCCTGACTGCCCCCTCCCAGGATCCCTACCCCATCCAACCAGCCCTTCTCCCTGACCACTCCCGGAACCCCTGTCCCTTATTGCCCACCACCGCTCCATCCAACCTCACCCTCTCCTTCCTGACTGCTCCCCAGGGACTCCTGCCCCCATTAAACCCCCTGTTCTCCATCCTCTGACTGCCCCAACCCCTATCCACACCCCTGACCACCACCCCAAACTCCTCTGCCCTCTATCCAACCCTCCCTACTTGGATCCCTGCCCCCTTACTGTACTGCCTGGAGCACCAGTGACCAGCAGCGCTACAGCCACATGACTCAGAGTACCAGGACAGACAGCCATGCTGCCCGGCTGGAGCCAGCCACACCACCATGCAGCACAGAGCACCAGGTCAGGCCCTCACTTCTGCTCTATCTGCACACAGTCACTCTGAATGCCAGAAACTTGCCAACGCTGCTTCTGTGCCCCACCTCCCACTGGTTTGTTCCCAGGGAGGAGATGGCCTATCAGCGGAGACTTCATTGATCAGTTACGGAGCTTAAGTTCTGAAATCACTGCATTGTGACACATGTAGGTTACAGAAATTGGAGGTGGCTCCTGACAAGACAGAAATGGGTCAGATTAGAACTAGCTTCTCTAAAGAGGTCCAACTGAGCCCTGAGTTCTAGATACTCCCCCCGCTCCTTTTTCAAAGGAGGGCCACTTAGCTTTCTGGTGCAGAGGGGAAATGCTGGGGAAACATGTTACATGTGGTTATTTAAAATGGAAATCAGTCTTGAAAGATAATATGAAAATAAATTGTGTAAACTCTGAAACAACACAAGGCTGCTTCCCTCTCCCCAGTCTTCACCTCTCAGTAGGTCATTTTTTATGAGTCAAAGCTATTTCTAATTTCTCTTTATTTTCACTAGAAATATAACCAATATAGGCACTCATGACATCTGTTCTCTTACAGGCTGATTGTGATGTCCTTCATCATGTTGAGTTGCACCTGACTGCACACGATTCCTAACCCATGGTGTATGGTACTATCCAACGTGAGTAAGGGAATCACAAACTGATCCTAAGCTTGGTTCAACATTACCAACTTACAACATTATGAAACAGCTATATAAATCTTCAACTTCTCTATTAACAAATTTTTGTGGGGTTTACCTTGGAGATTTTAACACAGGATAAATGTTTCACCTTGTTTGATTTAGCATACCTTTGAGAAAGATATTTTGACTTCAAATGGTTTTAATCACATAGTCATTATCTGTTAAGTGTATTCATTTACTAGTGTTATATCTTAGTCCATTCATAATTAAAAATTAACTATATTACATTTTATTGCAATATGTCATTATGATCTTATAACAGTAACATTTCCTTTTATATTAATCTTTGAAAGAATAATATCCAAAGGATAGTGTCGACTTATATATTGTAACAAAGCTCCAAGTTTGTACTCATGTGTCCTGTGCTTCCTGAAAGATTTAGGGGCTTCAGAAAATCATCTAGGCCCGAGAGTGACCTCCCTTTCTCAGTATAATTGGCAAGAGTCACCGCCTAGTGAGTTACCTTCATCGCAGGCCAGTATGGAAGGTGGAAAAAAGGGGGAGCCCAGGCCTGCCCTCTACTCCGGGCTCCAGCCCAGGGACCCTAATAGTATCAGCTAAGATGGCTGAACTTTTATCCACAAAACACAATACAATTCCCTGGGCTACTTCCCCATAGCAGTCCCTGCTTCTTCAAACTCCACTTCACCCTTACCACAGGACCTCCTTCCTTCTGGATGATATGTTGTCCACCACTCAGTCTTACCAACAGCACAACCTCCTTCCACAGCCCACCTGACTAACTGGGAGGTTTTTATCTGGTTTCAGCCAGTCCCTGATTGGCTTCAGGTGTCCCAATTAGGCTAGCTGTTTCTACTCCTTTCTAGAAGGTTCTTAATTGGCCCCAGGTGTCTTGATTGGCCTGGAGTAGCCTTTGTTTGGCTATCCAGGGAACAGGGACCTGCACATCCTGAGACTAATATACCTGCCTTCCAGCACTGTCTTATATCCTTCTGGTCTGACTCCGTCACTATATATATATATATATATTTATATATATATATATTATATATATATATATAAAATACACACACACACACACAAAAATAAATATAAATATCCAAAGGATAGAGTCTAATTTAAATTTCCTTTGGACATTTGGATATTTATATTTATTTATATATATTTAAATTAGACTCTATCCTTTAGATACTGTCCTTTTAAGGGGAATATATGGAGTATATGTACATACATTTTCCATGTAGTTTATGTAACTCTCATCTATTCCTTTTCTTTATATAAGTTTGATTTCCTATGAAATGTGTACATTGTGTCACCAGGCTACTGAGTCAAGTAAAACACAGATAAGAAATTTATATCTTAAAAGTTTAGAACATTTATACTTCAATTTAAACCAGCACACAAAAGAGGTAAAGGGGTAATTCCTGGGTCACAAATACACCAGACGTGAAATCCTGGCCCTGTTGATATCAATGCAAACTCTTATTGGCTTCAATGAGGCCAGCATTTCAGCTCAGTAATCTGCTGTCTGTCAGATAGCTGTTTTTCAATGTGAAATCACATCTCTGTAAAACACAGGAGCAGCTTCTACTTGCTTTCTCAGGGATTCAGGCCTATAATCATGACTGATATACATAACTATAATTAATTATTATTATTACTAAAATCCATATTTTATGGATGTTGTCCAGTCTTGGAGAAGTCACTGGACATCTCTGATTTCTATTTGTAAAATAGGGGAAGAAATTCTTCTCTACCTCTCAGAGTTAATTATAGAATAGACTCTAGTTATGAAAATTAGGCATCGGCTCATCAGTGAGAGATATTTCTTTACTGTACATTTACTACTATTGTGGCAAGTCTAGTGTTAAATGTACCAAGAAGTGGGCTTCCACTACTTTGTTTAGGAGACTATTCCAGAGGCTAACTGGTCACAGGATAGATTATACCAATATTATTATACCAATATTTTCCCTTTTTTAATTCCATCAGATTATCCTTAGATTGTGAGACTTTGTTAATTAATATTTGTATATGGCTTTGAGATCCTTGATGAAAGTGTAATTTGAGAGTAAAACATTATTGCTCAAGAAATAACACGCTGAAAATCTCATGAGACCCAGGCTGTGTTTGTTCTTAACCAAAAACCCTTCTTTTAAACCTATCTCACCCTCCGGAGAAAAGTTAACCTTTTTTTTAAAAAAAATGAAATATTTGAGATACTCTGTGACATTCACACACAGCTGCATCAGACTCAGCCCATGACTTTAATTGTATCACAAAATGTAATGCGACATGAACAATGCACTCTGGTGCTACAAGGAATAACAAAATGTGGCTCACTGGCAATGTGTAAATTAGGGTTCTCAGAGTATTATTATGATGGAAACTATGGACTTCAAATAAAGTGCTGGAATCTGCGCTCAGGAATGAGCCATGTGGTTTGGCTGTGTTTCTGCCTGTGCTGAATTCTTCTCTGGGGTCTCCAAATAAAGTTTTAAAGTGTTGTTACTAACTGGCCCTGGTAGACTTCAAAAGGTTTTATCCAAATGTTTAGGATTTTAAATGTGCTGAAAAATTTGCCAGATCACAAATACCTTTGGGTAGCTACTTAATTCTCTCTTTTCCCTAATGATAAGGAATGCTTAGTGTGCCAGAGATTGATCTGGAGTTGCATTTTCAGCACGTACCAGGTTTCCTTTTATTGACTCCTCTCCATTTGTATATATTTTACTTTAAATGGAAAGTATAAATCCAGATTAAATTAGCCAATTTTCCCCTAATATTTCTAAAACTTCAAAGGGAGCACATTCACTTAGCACTTTGAAAGAGGTGGTAATTGGCTGTCTTTTGCATGATAGACTAGAGCAGTTAAATTGCACCCAGTCTTAAGTATATTTGAAAATCTTACAATTCAACTCATGTGATAATTACAGGTTGCTGTATTGTCAGGTGGCTTTTGTTTTGTTTTTGTGGAAATGTGCATGGGGTTTCATTAACTGGCTTTTGCTGCCTATGGTTCTTAGTTAAATAATATTTAATGGCCTGTGATCTTTGTATGAGACATAAGCCTTTTTTCTGGAGTGCAATGTACTATTACAGCTTGGTTAAATGTTATTACAATTCAGGTTCACGAATTTCTCTAATCTGATTAAAATTCCCAATAATTAATGAACTCTGAGCAAAAAACAGAAAAGCTTCATGTTTACTTAATCCCAATAACAGAGTTCAGACTATGTAAAGGAAAATATTAGAGATGATCCAAAATCACATTGCCAAAAGTCCACCCATTAGAGTTTGGAGGCATTTCATCTAAACTCAACCTAATGATTTGGGTTCCATTTTCTAATTCTGGTTTAGATAAAGCTCAATTTTCCATTTTTTCAGTGTTTAAAAGGAAGAGGTTCATCATCTGGCAACATATCAGGTGCACAGTTACAGTGATCAGCAGTGCGTAATCCAAACAGAGACCTTAATTAAACTTGAGCCTAAAATTTAGCCTAAACCCCTCAATCTAAAGGAGTAGAAACACCACTTCACTGACTGCCAGAGGGCCATCCCTTTATGCAATTCCTATATGGATCTGAATGTTTAGTGGTGCTGGATTAAGGGAAACAGAGCCCCTTGGTGCACGATCATTTCTTACTTTTCACCCAAAGATGAAATTTAAAGAATAAGAAAAAAAATCCTCACTATCCCATGATTACTTACTTCTGTTCCATTCTGTGCATCCGATGAAGTGGACTATAGCCCATGAAAGCTTATGCTGAAATAAACTGGTTAGTCTCTAAGGTGCTACAAAGTCTTCCTCATCTTATTTACGGATACAGACTAACACGGCTGCTAATCTTAAACGTATCCCATGATTGACACCAAGCTCCACTCACAATTCCTTTCCCAGTTATTGAACTTTTGCACACACACACACACCAGCTCCAATTATAGAATACCCATTATCACAGTAGCTAAGCACTAAAGCTTAATTGCAACTGTGTCGCTTTTTAAATTTCATTTTTTTCTTTTACTTATCTCTATCCTCATCTCCACCCCCTCCCACCCCGCCCCGGTATTAGAGTCATAGTACACAACTCTGTAGTGCCACCCTCTTTTACTACCTCTGGCTCCAGAGTATTGTGTGATCCAGTGTATAATGACAAGAGAGGATCCAGTCATGCAGCGTTTGAATCCAGATCTAAATTTATCCAAAATTCAGAGATATTTGCATTCAATTCTCAGCTTTGGTTCATTCTACACACAAGACAAGACATAATGCTTAGAGCTGGATCTGAACTTCCCTGGACTTCAGAGTGGTTTGGATGCAGTGGTCCATTTTCCACACATCTTTGATAAAAACATTGTATAAATCCTGACTGTAGTTCACCACCATAATTAGACTCTTCAGCCTGTGTGAAACTGCTGATTATGGAGCTTCTCAGATGTATAGACAAAACCTTGGAATTACGCCCTGCACCAGAGGTGTTCATTTAATTAATACTATCACACAGGCTGTATTATCCTATTGCTTAGGCCAAAAAAATCTGATTTCAATTATACTGCAGTCAGGGCCCTACTAGCCTGCAAATGCAGCACACCCTTGTTTTCACAGATTTCACTGTTATGAATATTTTCATTTGTCCTCTTGTGTGATTTTATGTCACAGATCCTTAATACCATTTTTTCCACAAGAGGCCTCCTGGAATGAATTATTCAGACAGTAGCCCCTTTAGAGGGTTCCTAGAACCTGCTTTGCAGCAATTAACACCAATTGGTGCTGCTGCCCCCCCCCCCGCCCCGCCCTGTAAAGAAGATCACCCAGCATTGAAGCTGCTTTCATGTCCCCAGTCACGTGCTTAATCAAAAATTAGATATTCATATTTTATGCTCCCCAGTTCTAACATATAGCACTGAGGGAGATATGCAGGAGTTTACAAAATTAAAATGAATTCAAAAACTTCTCCACCTGCTGACAAATTATACAAAGTATATAAAATATTTACAGGCCTTTCGCTGTGATTTCCACTGATGCAACACAGGGAAATTTACATCTTGGTTCCAAGTTTTGCTTCCATTGGCAATACTGCTGTTGACTCCAATGCGAGCAAGATCAGGCTACATGATGGCTACAGCAAAATCCACTGCAAGATTAGATGGGACAGCTAGCCTCCAAATTGACTGGATGTGGTTGAGCAATCAGGAAAATTGTACATTCAATAAAAAGGTCATTATTTACCATATTCACTTTTCTTGCAGACTGAACCATATTAGTTAGTAATATAATACATAGTGCTCTGCTGTGTAACTGCATTGACTTCACTGAAATCAAGCAGAGAACATTGTTTAAACTACAGAAAATGGACAAAGAAAATGGACAAAGAAAATTCTAAGGGCCATATATGATCATCTAACACAGAGGTCTCCAAACTTTTTGAGACAAGGGCCATATTAGATTTTTGAAGGAGCTTTGTGGGCCGTTGTCACTGCCACCCAGCCTCCCCCTTTGCTCTTTTGGCCTCTGCCATGCCCCCTCCCCCTTTGCTCCTCCAACCGCTGCCGTGACACCCCCCACCCCCTTTGCTTCTCTGGCCATGCTGCACGGGCATTCACCCCTTTGCTCCTCCAGCCATGCCGCTGCCGCGACCCCCCTCCCTTTGCTCTTCCTGCCGCACTGCGGGGGCACTCACCCCTCCGCACATGGGGCCGCTGGCAGCAGGTTGCAGGGATGGGAGCAGCGGCAGCTTCTCCACATGCCTGCTCAGCTGGGGGGCCGGACAAATCGACACTGCGGGCCGGATTCGGCCCCCAGGCCGTAGTTTGGAGACCCCTAATCTAACACACCATTTTTTGTACATAAGTGAATTCTTATACTCCTACACTAAAAGGTGAGTAACATTGTTTGTTCAGTTCAAAATGACAGAGAATCCACGTTTTTTTGTTGCAGATTGAGAGAGACTGAATGTACCCCCAACATATAACAGAATACATAAAGTATGTCTACACTGCAGTGTAAGCCCAGGGTTTAAATTCAGGCTCAAGCCTACCCTCCCCTTCTACCTACATGCAAATTGTGCTAACCCAGGATTCAAGTGCTATTGCTTTGCAATATAGATGCAGACCACTGGACTCATGCTCTGGAAGTCCAACAAAAGTATCCCACAATCCCAGGGGCCCACTTCCTTTGCCCTCTGGACAGTCAAGTTTTCCCACACTGCACATGAACAAAGAGATAGAAGGCCCATATTTTGGAAGGTCACTACGAAGTCTGAGATGTGGGTGGTTGGACTCATGCTTCCATAATGCAATATAGATCCCGGAGCCCCAGGATGAGACCCAGGAGTCAACAATTCCTAATCTGGGATTACAAAAGAGTGTAGATATTCAAGCCTTACGTTGAGACCATTACCAGATGACAGAACAAGGATCAATGGTCTCAAGTTGCAGTGGGGGAGGTTAAGGTTGGATATTAGGAAAAACTTTTTCACTAGGAGGGTGGTGAAGCACTGGAATGGGTTATCTAGGGAGGTGGTGGAAGCTCCATCCTTAGAGGTTTTTAAGGTCAGACCTGACAAAACCCTGGCTAGGATTTGCTAACTCTAGTTCTACTAACTCAAAGCTCTACACAGTCAAGGCTCTTGACTGACACACATAGTGTACATAGATAATATTAGCTGCTGGTTTAACAGAGCAAATTCCCTTGCAATGTTTATTTAGATCTTTCTGTTCTTAGCTCTGTGCATATACCATTTGTTGCATCACAATTCTGCCATCTTTTACCTCAATAAAACATTTCCTCCAGAGTCCTTCTCCATATAAAGGAACAATTTCAGCACTCCTCTCAGTTATTAATTTACCTTTCTCTTAGTCAAAGAATAAAACCACAGAAAATTATATTGAATTACTGATTGCTACACCTCATTGTCCTGTGTACACAGAAGCTTAAGATAAGACCCTAGAAAATGAATGATAGTACTGGCTTCCTCTGTGCATGGTTTTTTTTTAATTACATTTTCAATTCGTTTTGATTAAAGGCAGGAGATTAGTAAAAGAATGTTATAATCTGCTTCTTCTTTAGCAACTAACTGAACATATTTTCATGCAAACTGCTGAGAAGAACCCTGCTACAGCATTGAAAGAGAACTACAATAATAGAACTACAATAATAGATTCTTCTGTGCAGTAGTTGCCACAGAGGAGGGTGGGCAATTTTGTACCATTTTCCCATTATGATCCTTCTCATAAAACTTATTTTTCCTGGATCTGTTTTCTTTCTTATGTTGAGTTCACAGTCTGAAACTGAATTCTTAGGGCCAATATAGATATACTATAATATATAAACTATATAAAATAGAGTGAAGAATGGCACAACATTAATGCCTTTTTATGATGGAATATAACAACAAAAGAAAAATATCTATACTGCATTTTTAATGCTTATGATAAATTTAGGATTGTAATAAGAGCTGAAGTTGGTAGACGATTATTCCCCTTTTAAGTAAAAGAAAAAGAAAAAAAGACTACCATATATCTGTATGATATATGTGTGTGTGCTCTAACCTTCACTGGTGAGAGACACAGAGTGCTGAAAGACCTGTTTTGTTCCCCCCACCACTTAGCATCCATCTTGCCTTGTCATAGTAAGTTTGGTAAAGATCACTTGCAGTATTAGTTTAATATCCAATACATCCTTTCACAGGGGACTTTGCGCTTGAGCCAAAGCTCACTGAAACCCATGTCTGTCTTTCAGTCAGGCCCTATATCCTACATTTACATGTAAGGAGAGACGTTGACAGGTCGTTTCCATGTATAATCAGAACTTCAATTAACTCACATGCTTAAAATTAAACATTGCTTAAGTGCTTTGCTGGATAGGATGTAAATGGGCACTTTGCAGCTTATTAATGGCAAGATTGTGGCTGACCCTGGTACGACTGGATGGTTAAAGCTGAACAAAATAGAAGGGGAAGTCACCAATTCTGGTAGCTGTCATTATGGGTGTTGATGTCATTTACTGGTGTAACACAATATCCTCTTATAAATGAGGAAAAGAGAAGAAATGGATCTGAAGAAAGCCCATAATTCTAAACAGTCCCATGGATAGCCAGAAATAAATATAATCACATGGGCAGTAAAAGGAGTTGAGAAATGGCACATCCCACTCCTGTACACATCACCATGTCAATGTAATCCCTAACCATCCTAGCCAAGTCGATGGTCAAGGGTCAGACATAGCTATGAAAGGCAGGGGTTACCATAGATATGGCCCCCTGCAAACCCAGGACAAAATTATTAATAATACCAACAACAACAGAATACATTGGATGTGGTAAAAAAATCCCTTCCTGACCACTTCAGTGTCAGTCTGAAACCCTGAAGCACGAGCTTTTAGAAACATAAGAAAGAAATAAGAAGTGAATCCCAGGGCTGAACCCTGCCCCCTACCATCAAAAGCAACCCCATCATACTCATATATTTGACCAGCTGTCTCTTAAAACTGATTAAGTTGTTTTCCTACACAATTCCTGCACAGGGAGGGAGGGAAAGGCAGTTCCAGAACCTCACCTCTCTAATGGTTAGAAACAATCTTCTAATTTCCAGTCTGAATTTGTTCATGGTCAGTTTATATCCATTTGTTCTCATGACAACACTTTAAATTTAAATCAGCTCTTCACATTCTCTGTATTTATCCCTCCCTACTCCATTTATAAAAAGCAATCATATCACATCTCAGCCTTCTTGTTGCTAGACTGAACTCTTTTAGTTTCCTCTCATAAGATAGATCTTTCATTTCCTTGATCATCCTAGTTCCAATTTAAATTAATCTTTCTTGAACATGGGTGACCAGAATTGTACATAGTATTCCAAATGCAGTCTTACCCCAGTGCCCTATACTTGGAAATACCTATATACTACTGGATATGCCTTTACATCCTAGGAAAAAGGTATTTTCCTTTTTACAGCCACACATTAGTGGTCCATAGTCATCCTGTGATTGACTCACACACCCAAGTCTTTCTCTCCCTCTGTTGCTTCCACCTGAGACCCAACTTCTAGCAGAAGTTCTTATTGGATTCTAAATATATGACCTTGCACTTCTTTTTAGTATTGAATTGTATCCCATTCTGTCACTCCTGTCTTGAAAGTCATGCAGCTCTTTCTGTATAATATTCCAGTCTTCCTCTGTATTGACAATGGATCGCAACTTTGTACTGTTAGCAAATTTCATTAGCACACTCCTACTTTTTGTGCCACAGTCATTAATTAAAATATTGACTAAGATTGGTTTCAAGCCTGATTCTTGAGGAACTCTGCTGGTAACCTCTCTCCAACCCAATAATTCGTGTTTCAGCAAAACCCATTGCCTTCTGGGTCCCAGGTCTTGGACATACACACTGCAATTTTATAGCTCTGAAGCCAGCATGTTTTATTGCAGTTTGAACCCCTAGTATAGGGGTTCCCAAACTTGGTTCACAGCTTGTTTGGGGTAAGCGCCTGGCGGGCTGTGAAACTCTTTGTTTACCTGAGTGTTCGCAGGTACAGCCACTCTCAGCTCCCAGTAGCCACGGTTCACTGTTCCCAGCCAGTGGGAGATGAGAGAAGCAGTGGTCCATACATGCCGCTTCCCGCATCTCCCATTGGCTGGGAACGGCAAACTATGGCCACTGGGAGCTGTGAGTGGCTGTACCTGTGGACGCTCAGGTAAATAAAAGTATCTCACGGCCCACAAGAGGCTTACCCTAAACAAGCCACAAACCAAGTCTGTAAACCCCTGCCCTCGTATATTGGAACCACTAATTTTCCCTTATCTAAAAAAATCAGTTATTTTCTCAAAGAAGGAAATCAGGTTAGTCTGGCATGATCTACTTTTGGTAAACCCACTTTTCATTACGTCCCCTTTACCTTTTACCATCATTCATTTAAATATGTTTTCCTTCACAATTTGTTCTAGAGCCTTGCTTACTACGGAGGTCAGACTAACAGATCTGCAATTGTCTACATGACTTTTCCCCCTTTTTTAAAAAATATAGGTATAATGTTCTCCAGTCATATGATACTTCCCTTGAATAGATAGATTTATTAAAACTCCTTGATACTGGTGTAACGATCTCACATGCCAGTTCTTTCAGTATTTTGGGATGGAAATTATCCAGCCCCCCAGTTTGAGTGCACTGAGCTCTTTAAGCAATACTTCAGGTGCACAAAACTCATTTCCATCAGCTATGCTGCCTTCATGCGTATGTTTCATATTATCATTTTTATTGAAAACCAAGGTAAAATATTCATTTAATTTTTGGACCATACCTAGATTAGCTTTAAACTCCTTCTCATCCACACTGCATAACTGTCAAACTTTTTGTCCTTCTTATTCTCTTTCTATTTATATAACTAAAAACCCTCTTTTTATTTTAAGTTCCTTGAAATATATTAGCATCCTAAAATTCTAATATCTTGAATAATTACTACTTGTATAATATAATTATATTGTTTCATCACTCAGGAATACAAAGGGGATTCAGGACCATTATAATGTTATGGCATGAAATATGGCAGTTAAAATTGCATTCACTGACCCCATATAGCAGAAGGACATGGCTTTGAATGTTCTGAAAGTGATTCTTATTCATCTTTATGTTTTACGAGACCTTCATGATCAACTATCTCCATTTCATACAATACTGTATCTGTCTTTGCTGCTATTTTTCAAATCAATTTTCCTTTCTTCTTATCTTATTTATGGCAATCACTGTCGATTGAATATAATGATAAGAGCACAGAGAAAATGTAATGACAATCACACACATTGCAACGTGGTAAACAGACTGAAGAGTCCCATAAAATAAATCCAAGAAAAAGGAAGGCAATGTTTAAGAAATGCATCATTTACAACAAGAGACTAAAGAGACACAGAGCATGGATGAGTTTCTCTTGCACATCTTACATAAGGAATGTGGAACAGCCATCTTGTTCCACAAAATGAAGATTTGAAACCAACTGTAAAATCATTAGGAGGCCAAAACAAACCACACTGCTACAAAACTGGGTTGATGGCTCCCTTACAAGAAATCACAGTATCTAAGCCTAGCCATCAGGATTTTACAAACTAAATTTTAATCTCTTTACTTCATAAATTCTGGAATTTTCCTTCTTTGTTCTGGATTTTACCTAAACAGCTTAAGAGAGATCTCTGGACAACCACACAAGCTAAGGAGCAAGCACTGAAATCCTTGAAAAAGTATACATAGCTGACCTAGGATTAATTGGCATTTATACAGAAAGAAAAGCCACTAACAGTCATGTATACAATAATTGACTTTTCCCCATTCATACCTCCAGCAATGAGGAATCAGATAATAGCTCCACAGGGGTGGCTAAAATCTCAGAACATGTGAAAACTGACTTTCAACAGCAAAAGAAAGAGCACAGAAAGAACCCCGTCACACTATGTTGATCAAATCTGCTTTAGGTGCTTTCTACAGCAAACACTTTAAATACAAGCACAGAGCCAACACTCAAAACTTCAGATATAAAAATGATAGATTCATATGAATAGGATGAATACATTCAGTAGAACATAACCTTTGCAAAGATATGTAGCATGGCATATGTAGCATAACATATTCCATTTATGTCATATTTACATTCATAAGCATATTTTATAAAGCATTATGAGGTGCAATATCACAGGAAGTTTTGCTCTTATATATACTAGTGCAGGGATCGGCAACCGTGGCACGCGAGACCGCAAGGTAAGCACCCTTAGCGAGCCCTGCTGGTTTGTTTACTTGCTGGTTCACCCCACTGGCCGCAGTTCGCCGTCCCGGTCCAATAGGAGATTTGGGAAGCGGCGGCCAGCAAAAGTCCATATATGATTAAATATAAATATATAAAAATGATTATGTAAATAAAATATACATATTTTATATTATGTATATATATCTTTTGTCTCTCATGTTTTTCAATGTGTATAGAATGCACAGACAAAGGGAGGCAGATAAAGGTTAAAAGGGTAAAATGGGGCCCACTCAAGGAAGAAAGGAAAATGTGATTTAACTATGAGAATTCTGCCTCTTCTTTTTTTCTGCCTAGGGTAGGCTGGTGGTAGAAAATATTGTTTTTCAGACAGAGTAAAGAAAAGAAAACTGAATATACAAGTTACATTTGCAAATGTCACCTCAGACATCATTAAAGATCTAGCAGTTCAAATACTCCCTCTAACTTACACTTCATATTTCAACGTCACTCTCGACTTCTTAACATTGCAGCCTCATGTACAGGCACCACCCACAACAAACAGTCAGTCAACACACTACACAGTTCTCCCTTTCTCCAAAGTTCTCATACACCTCTTCACATATGTAAGCACACGCACATTTGGTTTACATTTAATGTACTGGAATGACGAATGCATACTGGTGCAGCTCCCCTATTCAACATTATTGAAGTGGTGCAGCTCCCCTATTGTTCAAACATTAATTCTACAGTAACAACACTATGGTATTAGTTTAATAGCATCTTTCATTTAGAGAGATAGTACTATATACGTTCAGTAGAGCTGAAATGCAACCCCTTTTGAGTTTGAAGACAACAGCTAACAGCGTAAAATAAAATGTGGAACACTGAGCAGGAGGACAGATTGTGGCATGGACACAATCTGACCCCTCCTATGCCCACACTCTCATCAGTAAAAACTGCCTTGAGATCCTTAATGCCTATGCAGAACAGCGAGGACCTGAGTTTACAACGCTTTTTGTGACAGTATTGTACACAGAGGACTTACTTCATGGAATTTAGTTTATAAACTACAGAAGGCTGAATAGCTGACATAACCATACCAGAGTAGTTCTTTTAAACATGTTCAGATAAAATGGTCAAAAGATGCTCTTTGTTCTACTAATTGATTGATTTTACTTATAATGCCTGTGTGACAGTTATGCATTTCCATAAAAAAAATGCACAATATATGTATTATGTGTCAACTGCAAAATGGCATATGCTACCCATATCTAGTCTAGGAGGAAGTTTGGGCTAGTGGGAGACAGTGTAGTCCAAACGATGGGGTACTGAGTTAGTTGGAAGGCCACAGGTACTCTACTTGGCTCTGCTGTTCACCTGCTGTGCAACCTTGGTTAATTCGCTTCATCGCTTTATTTCCCCTCCCCCTTTGTCTTATCTTTGGGGCAGAGCTTATTGTTTCGTACCACTTGTTTGCAGAACACCTAATGCAATAGGGAACCCATCTGTGTTGGAGTCTCTAGGCACTACTGTAAAAAAAATGTTAGTCACCATAGCAAAGACCTACTTTTTCTATTAAAAGAAAAATCAAATAAAAAAAACCCATATCCTTGTCAGTGGCTCACAAGTCAGGACAAGCCTTACCAAGAAACTCTACCAAAAAAAAAATAGTGTGAACTAATAAAATAAGGGAAAAAATTGGGGGGCCATATCATACCCTCCAGAGAAAAACTGAACTAATAGGCCTCTACTGCTGCCTTCCATCTCCTCTCCTGGTCATTTCTTCCTCTCTCTCCCTATCCTGATTCTTTCTCCTAATAATTTTCTCCACATTCTGTCTCTTCTATCCCTAGCTCTAGTGCCTGGTCCTTACCTTAGTGAGCACTTCCTCAATGGGACTAACTTCCCTGGGTACATCTGATTTGTTCTCCAATGTGTGAAAAGATTACACTGTCAGCCCCTTCCTTCCCTATGTTTCTTTTCTTTGTGTTCCTTTTTGCTTGGTCTTTTCATCTTTTCTTTCTCATGTTCTCTCACCACTTTTCTTCTCTCTGTCCTCCCTTCTGACTCCCTTTTTCTCCATCTTCTCTCATCATTGTCTATCCTTCTCTTCATATTTTCCACTGTCTGCTTACTCTGTTACCTCCTCTCTTCCTCAGCTCCTCACCATCTCCAACCCTTTCTTTATCTTTTTTTCCTCTCTTCTTGTGTCCCCTTCACATTCTCTTTCCCCATGATAGGTAGACTCTAGAAGGACTTCAGTTTTACATCCTTCTCATCCACAGGGAGGAAGA
The DNA here is from genome assembly GCA_007922305.1 of Dermatemys mawii. Lineage (NCBI taxonomy): Eukaryota > Metazoa > Chordata > Testudines > Dermatemydidae > Dermatemys > Dermatemys mawii. The sequence goes on from ML677363.1 coordinate 10,763,346, forward strand.
ATCTCTCTGTTACCTCCTTCCTAATCTGAGGATAAGGAAGTTCAGGGGTAACAAGAAGGAGTTCATTCACCTCTTCATGTATGAGGTAGTGGTGGAATAACTCAATAGATGCCTATCATTCACCTTTTGCATGAGAGGCCACAGAGCACTTCTTCTCCCCACTTGATGGGAAGAAGATAGATTTATTCAGATTTGTAAAATTACAGCTGTAGATAGATAAAGAATCTCTACAGAATTGGTAGCTATGAAGGATTCTTAAAGAAATCTTGAAAATGAGATGCCTCTTTCTGCAACTCTTCCCTATTCTGTGTATTAGATTATTATAAAGCTTATGCTCTAATATTTTAGTTAGTCTTTAAGGTGCCACAGGACTCTTTGTCACTTCTAGATTATTATTGACTCTCTTTCCCATTTAGTAATGTAGAAATAAATAATCAGAAGTCTAGTAAATAAGCAGGAGGAAGCATGGAAAACCAAATTCTATATAAAACAAAAGATATGATTTACTGATGTCCTTCATTACACTTCAGATACTTGGGGCCTGACCCAAAATCTACTGAAGTCTATATGCGTTTTCAGTGTGCTTTGGATCAGGTCCTTAAGGCGTAAAGTAAAGGATCTGATCCTGTTCTCACTGAAGTTAATGGCAAAATGCCCACTTGGTGTCATTGGGAACAAGGCTGGGGACCCAAAGCTGTAATTGTTTTTCTCTTGCCAAAACAAAACAAAAAGCCTTTACATCCATGATCCCATAAGCGATGTAGCTATAAATCCCCAAGAAAAGGAAGTAAGTGACAGATCTCCAACCCAAATCCTGTTTTATTTTTCAACGTTCCTTTATTAAAAGATAAGCATGGAGTATGAAACATCCAGGTCATCATATTATTTTAAAGACAGCACAAACAAAATTACATTTCATCCCTGCATAAACCTTCATAAAAATGTAATGAAAAGAAACACAAACACTGTTTATCTTTAAGATCCAGACACTAAACTCAAATTTCCTCCTGGAAATTTTAATTAGTGATCTGAAAAATGCTTAGGCAAAATATCTGCTCCCAGTTGCCTGTTTAGGTTAAATTAAATTATTTCTGTAAGTAATATAATTAAAATCCTTTTAGTTCTTAATCAATATTTTATTTACATTCATTTTCCTGTAGTACTTGATTAATTCTTTTGAAGGGAGAGGGGATAATTTATTTTCTGTTTATTATATGCCCATTTGAAGTATCTGTGCTCTCATTTATGGAAGAATCTCGCACAGCACAGGATCTACTGCCAAAATCAAGAGGCACCATGTGTTTTTGGGATAACAATTTGATTTCTGCAGTGACTCAACAGGAATGAGGATCATCAATTTTGAGCTAGTCCAGGAAGCATTTCTGTGTGAAAATATCAAGTACAAAACTGGACATCATGCCAGATGTGCACACATTCATTACATAGGGCTTCATTCTCCATTGCTCTGTGCCTTGTCCCATCATTTACTCTGGTGAAAACTGAGACAAAAGTGAGAGTAAAACTACTATTGTTCTGACTTGGTAGAACTTTATGCTCACATTGCTTGGGTGAAAAGGCCCAATCTGGCAATGAGCTTCTTGCAGGCAGATCCCTGCACCTGCATAGAGCCCTACCGACATCAAGGCTCTCTGTAGTCCACCCATGTGAAGTCATTGTAATCTGAGGGTCTAAATCCAGGGGTGTTCAACCTGAGCCTGAGAAGGAGGCAGAATTTACCAATGTACATTGCCAAAGAGCCACAGTAATATGTCAGCAGCTGCTCCCATTGGCTCCCCGCACCTTCTGCCCACTGCCAGTCCCACCGATCAGTGCCTCCCCTTCCCTCCTCACACTCCGGATCAGTTATTTCGTGGCATGCAGGAGGTTTGGGATGAAGGACTGAGGGCATGACAGGCTCACGGGAGGGTGCAGGAAGTAGTGGAGTGGGGGCAGAGCCAGGGGTTGAGCAGTGACCATCCCCCAGCACACTGGAAAATTGGCGGCTGTAGCTCAATCCCCAGAGTCCGTGCCTATACAAGGAGCCACATATTTACTTCTGAAGAGCCACGTGTGGCTTCAGAGCCACAGGTTGGCCATGCCTGGTCTAAATGACTACATAATGTGGAATATCAGGTCTAGAATCTTTAAATAAGTCATTATTAAAGCATCAAAACAACATAGCAATACCAGTAGTGGGTTGAAAAATCTGGACACATAGGTACATAGCTTAATCGTTTGGCACACTGTTTTTTCTCTGTTTATCTTGACATCATCTTAGAATATCCTTCCCAATTTGTCATAACATACACACATCTATCCCCAGTTAGATTTAACCTTATTGGCCAAGGATTTACTTAGGTCCCAATCCTTTGATGTATGTTTATGGAGGCACAGTCTCAGCTGTGAATGGAGTGATGTCAACGTACACTAGCTGAGAATCTTCCCCATGTGGCTTACAGTTCATATTTAAAAAAAAAAAGAAATTCAACACATCACTGAAGCTTTGCAATCTGAAGAAGTTCAATTAATTTTTCTTATCAATTATTTCATTTGAATGCTTGTTCTCTATTTGGGAAGCAGAAACATCAAAATGCTAGTAAAAAAAGAACTTCTCATGCCATTTCAAGATCTATTTTGCACACCCAAGAGGTTCACATAGTTAGTATGAACATACAGGCCAAATCTTTAAAATTTTGGATGCCTAGAATTTGCTCCTGAATCCAATTTAGGCACCTAAATAAAAGTGTCTTGATTTTTGAGGTACACTGATTGCCTACAAATGGGAGCTACAGGTGACTGAAGGCTTCTTTTATACAGATGCCTAGCAGGTTAGGTGCTCACCTATAGGTACCCTAAATTAAAATATCTTAGCCTAAGCTTTTAAGGCAACTCCCCAAGCTGAACTTCAACTCTTTTTATGTATGGATAAATTCTCAGAGCATCAAAAACTCTCAGCTTTATGCAGAGGGGGAAATTCAGAATGACTTAGGCATAGAATGGTGTTAATCTTCACCCAAAGGGGAAATTCTAGAATGGTGGCCTGATTATCCCATACACACATAGCAATGACTGTTGTCAACCAGGATTCACAGATGCACTCTGACACCAGCCAGTTTATTCAGAACAAATTTCCAAAATGGCTTAAAACTACCTTGTGTTTACCCCAGGCCACCAGTGATTTGCCCTCCCAGGTACTATGGCACAGTCTCATCGGTTTATACCACCTCAGTCTCACTGGTAACCACTGCCTATCTAAAGAGCTCCTGCCTGACCTGTTCTTCAGGACTCATCACTTGGTGGCTTGCCTATAAACAGGCATATCTTTGCTCCCACACAAATGCAGGGTTGCCCTACAGGCCAGTCCCAAAAAGTCAGGCTTCTCCTCTCTGGCACATATAGTATTTGACTGTTCTTCCTTTCTAGGTGGGTCTGATCCAGTCTGACTCATCCCTCTATACAGATCTAAGCCAGTCTGAATAAGGCTCTGGATGAGATTTTCTTAAAGATAGCTCTACAGAGATGGGATTTAGAGTCTCAGTTTCCCACCAAGAGCAGCAGTCATTCTCCCATTCTCTCACTGGCGATGGAGATGCTCTGCTTCCTACCAGCGGAATAGTGACTTTCCTCACTCCACTGATCCCTCAGTACTTGCTGCAGCAAAGCTGCATGTCTCTTGACCCTGGTTCACCTGTGGATCCTCATTTGACAGTGATAGAGGACAGGGAGTTCAGTGTCAGTCCCTGTCCTCTTTGTAGCGTCAGACCCTCTAATATGCCAGAAGTAGATGACTGAGTCTCTAGTCCAGTGGTGTCCAATAGAAATTCAATGCTAGCCACATTTGTGGTTTTGAATTTTTCTTATTATAAAAAAGGCACATTAAGCCACATTATAAAAAAGCCACATGAATTAGCCACAATTCAATAGCCTATTAGCCACATGTGGCTAGTGGTGAACGTACTGGACACCGCTGCTCTAGTCCATTCTCCTGCTGTTGCTATGGCTCCTCTGCATAGTGGAAGAGGAGCAATTAGATTCCAGACAGCAGCTGATCCTGGCAGTGGAGGAGCAGGAAGGTGAGAGGGTAAATTATTTAGTACTCACTCTTTACAGCCCCAGCCATCTCTTCAACACCTGTGGTCACTTTCCTGGATACAGGTGATCCATTTTTATGAACTCACTTCTGCCTCAGTGGGGATTCTCTCTCTCCCAACCCCCTTCTTGCCAGACGGAAAGCTTTTATGGGTGCTCTCCTCTGCCAATCACACACAGGAGCTCCCTGTAACCTCATGGATAATTTGACCACAGGGATGCTGCTAGGACAAGAGGGATAGAGAGGTGTAATCCTTTAAGAAGGGACTTCAACCCATGCAACTGCAATGGTCCCCAGTTACCTGTCCTGAGGGACAAACATAGTTGTGGTGAAGCCAGAATGCACCCTATCTGTGCTTTGGTAAAGCAAAAGGGTATTTGCTGCATAGAATTCAGAATCAAAATGGTATCTGCTGCCTAGAATTCAGAATCAAGCCCAGGTTACTCCATTTTTAGGTTATCATGTTACATGAGGTTAATATTAACACTCAGCAGAAAATGAATTCTTTTGATAAATAATTATTTTCTGGTTTTGAATATGAGGAGGGTAGCAGGTCACCAAATAGCCATTTATTTCCCCTATCATCCTAACATGTTATTGGAAATTTATTAAAATACTTTCAATTTTTTTGCTAATGTTATTCATTTGTGCTCTTACCCCTTCCTGATGTGTCAATTAGGTTTGTTAATAGAGGTGTTATAATGAGAATCAAGTTCAAATCAAGTGTAATTATAATATATAACACTGTTAACCAACTTTTGAGTCCTTTTTGACTTCATAATATAAATTTAGTCTATATTTGACTTTATTTATGTAAACGGATGTCTAATTCAGCTACTGTTTCAAATGTATATACATACATGGCTAATTAAATCCATGTCCTTGTTGCGGACAAACTCTATATATTCCCCTTGCAGGAGGAGTAGTGTGGCACAGGGGCTGCAGAGGTAGGGGGACCCGCCTCTGCCCCCTCCACCGGGTCCCAACCCAGGACTCATCTGATGGTGGGGCTCCCTCTGCCCCTAGCTTATCGGGGATCCACCCGCAATCAGTGGATGGATTATGTGCTTCCTTCAAATAAACAGACCTTTCGAAAACAACAGTCAGTGTTTGGGGTGCAGAATGTGGTAGCAGGGGATCTGACCATTCCTGCCAGTTTTTAACAAGCCTGCCATTTGGACTGAAGCAGTAACAGCTAGCTTGTTAAAGATGTTTAGGTACCTAAAGATGTAGGTAGATGTCTAGTGAGATTTTCAAATTCCTATTGGGAGTTAGTGCTTATGTGTTTTGAAAATCCAATTAGGCACTTAAATACCTCTAAAAAACTATCCTTAAGAGACAGAAGCAAAGTAGAGAGGAACAAAATTGTGAAGGGCCTGGAAAGCGAGGAGGAGAAGCCTGAACGTGATGTACGGAAACAGGGTGAACTAGCGATGTGAAGGGAAGAAGGACTGATCTGAGAAAAGGGGGTATGGGACAGGGATAAGGATTTAGGTACTGGATTTCTGAACCCATTGAGAGGGAGGGGTTGATGTGGTCTCTAGGAAAGCCAGAGAGGATGCATGCACATTAATTAAGGTGGGAGATGATGGAGGCCTATCTGATAGTTTTGGCTGTCTGGGCAGAAAGAAAATGGTGGACTTAGGAATGTTATGGAGGAAGAAGTGGCAAGAACTGGACACAACCTGCATGTGTAGGGCAAGAGAGAGGGAGGAAGCAAAGACGACTCCTACCTCTTGATCATAAGAACAAGAACTGGTAAAAAATGAATGCAGCATTTAGAATTTCTGTGACATTCATCCCAAGCTTTGCTGTGATGCATATGTTTTACTTGTTTGTTATGGGAAAAGACCATGACAGCAGTTACTCCCTTTTTTTCCTTCCTCCCACCCTCTGCCCACCTCCCCAGAAAAGGGAAAAGCCAAGTTGCATTCATTTTGTTTTACATGTGAAACACTTTGCATTATACAGATAAATGTTCTCACGGATAGGCAGGATGTAGGCAGATGCCCCACTAATTCAAGAATAAACTCCGATACATTCCTTTCATGAATCAGCACTCTATGTTCCTTCCAGATGCCAACACACTTTTCAGATTTTCTGGCATGGAAAGCATAGAGTGCCTGAGCATAAACAGAGTATCCCATATCTTACAGAGAATTGCATGTTTATTACAGAGCTGCCAATGGATAGAAAAAATGCAAACAGTTTATAATTTTAAGTTTCTTACAGGAAAACACCCAATTCTAAGGGATTTGAAAATGGAGATGTTTAAAAAAAACCACATTCCAAATATTTAATGCAATTCAGCAAGCTGTACTAGTAGCATGTCACTTTGTAATCCAATCTAGAGGTGACCCACTGGCCTGCTATCCTAACTATAACTCATATGTTTGCAAATTATATTATCTGGTTTATCTGGCTTAGTGTGCGAGCACCAGATTTAGACAGTGACAGCATCAAATTTGTTTCTTGAAGAAAAATAAACACATAACAAATTACATTGACCTTAGATTCATTCTTACTTGAGCAATAAAATATAAATTTACCCCTCCATTCCTTTGCCAGCTGGGCTCCTTGTTTCCAGAGGGATTCACTCTGATGCAAAGAAGGCTATGGTACCTCCCTGCTCCTGGGTTTTTGGGCAAGTTATTAAAAAAAGTCTTCCTTTTACACAAGAGGAATGATGGCCCAGTGACCAAAGCCCAAGACTGGGTCTTGGGAGACCCAGGTTCAAATGTCTGTTTGCCACAGATCAACGAAGCGGGTATTAGCCCATGAAAGGCTTGTCTTGCAGAAGGAGGCTTCTGGGTACACGTCTGGCTCTGTTGATCTGTGTCCTTATTTCCTTGTGACACCACCGACTTCCTGAGAAAACTGCAATGCATTGGTGATCTTCCAGAAAACACCATCCTAGCCACCATGGATGTAGAGGCTCTCTACACAAACATCCCACACAGAGATGGAATACAAGCTGTCAGAAATAGTATCCCTGATGATGCCACAGCACAAGTGGTTGCTGAGCTCTGTGACTTTATCCTCACACACAATTATTTCAAATTTGGTGACAATATATGCCTCCAGACCAGTGGCACCGCTATGGGCACCCGCATGGCCCCACAGTATGCCAACATCTTTATGGCTGACCTGGAACAATGCTTCCTCAACTCTTGTTCACTCACGCCCCTTCTCTATCTACACTACATTGATGACATCTTCATCATCTGGACCCATGGGAAAGAAACTCTGGAAGAATTCCACCATGATTTCAACAGCTGCCACCCCACCATCCACCTCAGCCTGGACCAGTCTACGTGGGAGGTCCACTTCTTAGACACCACAGTGCAAATTAATGACGGTCACATCAACGGTCACATCAACACCACCCTATACCGAAAACCTACCGACAGCTATGCCTACCTTCCCACCAGCTTCCATCCCGGGCACACCACACGATCCATTGTCTACAGCCAAGCACTGAGGTACAATCGTATTTGCTCCAACCCCTCAGACAGAGACCAACGCCTACAAGATCTCCACCAAGCTTTCTCAAAACTACAATACCCGCACAAGGAAATAAGGACACAGATCAACAGAGCCAGACGTGTACCCAGAAGCCTGCTGCTGCAAGACAAGCCCAAGAAAGAAAACAACAGAACACCACTGGCCATCACCTACAGTCCTCAGTTAAAGCCTCTCCAATGCATCATCAGTGATCTACAACCCATCCTGGACAACAATCCTTCACTTTCACAGGCCTTGGGAGGAAGGCCAGTCCTGGCCTACAGACAACCTGCCAACCTCAAGCATATTCTCACCAGCAACAGCACACTGCGCTATAATAACTTTAACTCAGGAACCAATCCATGCAACAAACCTCAATGCCAACTCTGCCCACACATCTACACCAGCAACACCATCACAGGACCAAACCAGATCAGCCACACCATCACTGGTTCATTCACCTGCTCATCTACCAATGTAATATATGCCATTATGTGCCAGCAATGTCTCTCTGCTATGTACATCGGCCAAACTGGACCGTCCCTACGAAAAAGGATAAATGGACACAAATCAGATATCAGGAATGGCAATATACAAAAACCTGTAGGAGAACACTTCAACCTCGCTGGACACACCATAAAAGATTTAAAGGTCAGCATTTTCCAGCAAAAAAGCTTCAAGACCAGACTGCAAAGAGAGACTGCAGAGCTGCAATTCATTTGCAAATCTGGTACCATCAATCAAGGATTGAACAAAAATTATGAGTGGCTAGCTAACTACAAAAGCAGCTTCTGTTCTCTCTCTATTCGCACCTCCAGTTCAGCTGCTAGAGGAATACCTCACCCTCCCTGATTAGAGATAACAAGCTGATTCAGCCTCATTGGACTAACCCTGTTATCTCCAACCTGCCCCTGGATACTTCCACTGCATGCATCCGATGAAGTGGGTATTAGCCCACCAAAGTTTATGCTCTAATACTTTAGTTTGTCTTTAAGGTGCCACAGGACTCTTTGTCTTTTCTCATCTAGTTATTCTGCTCCCATAATCAATGTTCTTCTCATGCTGTCTCACAGAAATTACCTACTGGTCATTCCTTCAGCTACCTCTTCCTAGATCCCTTTCTTTACATTCTTTGTGAAAGTCAGACTTTAATGATTGCTTCAAATACATTTCAGGCTCTGGAGGCACTCAGGGCACTTATGTTCTCAAGAGAAATGTGAAATGAATTAGCTTGGCCCTTCCACAATATCTATTGTCTTTTAATGAGGTCACCTCACAAGACAAACATCAGCAAGATAACTTAGAGTGAATTTAAAAATAAATACCATAATATATCAATGGAGTAAAATAGAAAGAAAGCCTATATTTTTACTTTCAGAAGCACTTAACAGAGACAGCAGGCTTGTGATCCTGAAGAAAGCAGTTCTAACACCCAGTCATCTGTAAAAGCCTGGAGTTGGAGACTCAGAGATAATCTCAGCTGACTGGGTAGTGCATGCAATATGAAATACTCACAGTGTGTCCCTGATTCTCTGTTGCCATGCTCCTTGTGTAGTCACTACACACATGCAAGAGGGTGTAAAACACTCCCACTGGCATAAGTGGTGAAGAATTCAGTGGCTACACAAGCTACAAGGAAGCGAAGAATCAAGGCTTCATGTTTCAGAGCAAGCCAACAATGGAATTAAATTATAATTACAAGAATTCTGCAATAAACATATAATTGTAAGGGGAGGCAACTTTTTATTTTATAAGTTAGGTGATAGACAGTGCGCAATTGGTGTAAAGCAGCTAGCTGCTCTATTTTAAACAAACCGAATGTGGTATGTCAAAACAGCAACAAAGGCCACATGACAGGCCACAAAAATATCATTATTTTAATGGTGTCTACTCATGATTAACGTACGCTGGATAATTCTCATGGTCACCTCTTTCAAATGAAGAAAATATATTCTGTTGGCAGCCGTAATGTGATTTTTTTTTTCAGAGCTAGAAGTCTAAAATGATACTAAAATTCCTGCTAGGATCATTAATATAATTTCAAACTGATAACCAGTGAAAAGCACCTTTGTATACCAACTGCCATGTGAAAATCACTAAAGCTTTCCACAGTGAAAGCATTTCAAGCTGAATATCAGTAAGCTATCAGTCCTATCAGAAGCCAATGCATGAAGAAGACTAAGCACTTTTAGGGCATCTGTGTAATATAAAACTGAGAAGGGACAGGATCACTTGCTGAAGGTGCAAACCAATTAGAGAAATGTGTCTCTTTTCATAGTAATTGCAAAGTAGTTTTCTAGATTTCTATGCCAGGTTATTGCTCATATAAAAAAGGTAAAGCCAGTAAAAGAAACAATCAGGTAAATATTAAAGAAAAAACTCAGTGATACACATTGCCACTCAAGGTTTGTCCACACAGCAAGTTATTACATGGCAAGCCAGAGTGTAAATCTACAATGCACTGGTTTCTTGCACAATAATGACCCTTGTGAACTCTGATGCAGTGCGCTGAAAGTCCCATAGTGGAGTTCAGCTTACTATATCCACAACTCAGATGTTACAGCACAGCAATCTGGTGCACGGTCAGTTTACACCCAGTCTTGCTGCACAGTAACTTGCCCATATAGAGAAGCCCTCAGTTCAGAGAGGTTTTGGTCTCTCGGGGCATAATATTTAATTAGGCTTTTAGGGCTTAATCTAAAGATCATTGACGTCAGTGGAAAGGTTTCTCTTGACTTCCATGAGCTTTGAATCGGATCTTTAGAGCCTATTTTTAGCAGTGGAAAAGTATTCCAAAAAAAGACAAAAATAATTGTCAAAGGGTATAAATCAGGGATTGCCAATGAATTTTTTAAAATTCTCTTTCAAATAAACCTTCAAATGGTCCATTAACCCTATAAAGACTATGTTCTGTGCCAGTCAACTAATGGTAATAAGGTTTGCTTAATCTGTAGCATCCACCTCTAGTTTTCCAAGAGTCATGTTTATTATGACTCATAGATACCAAGGCCAGAAGGGACCAGTGTGATCATCTAGTCTGACTTCCTGTATAACACAGGTCATAGAACTTCCCCAATATATTCCCTATCAATTTAAAAATGGTCAGTGATGGAGAATTCATGATGACTTTTGGTAATTGTTCTAGTAGTGAATCACCCTCACTGTCAAAAATGTACATTTTATTTACTGTCTGAATTTGTTTAGTGTCAACTTCCAGCCATTGGATCATGTTATACCTTTCCCTGATAGATTCAAGAGCCCATTGTTAAATATTTGTTCCCTGTGTTGATACTTATAGGCTCAATCAAATCATCCCTTAACTTTCTTTTTGTTAAATTAAATAGATTGAACTCCTTGGAAAGCATGTTTTCTAATCCTTTACTCATCTCATAGCTCTTCTCTGAACCCTCTCCAATTTATCAACATCCTTCTTGAATTGTGGACACCAAAACTGGACACAGTATTCCAGCATCAGTGCCAAATACAGAGGTAAAACAATCTTTCTACATCTACTTCCACTGGAGTGTCCCTGGTTATGCATTCTAGGCTTGCATTAGCTTTTTTCGGACATATTCACCATGACCCTCCAACTCTTTTTCAGAATTAATGTTTCCCATGATACAGTTCTCCATCCTGTAAGGATGGCCTACATTCTTAGTTCCTAGATAAAATGCCTATTGTTTGCTTGCCCCAGTTTACTAAGTGATCCAGAGCAATCAGTGACCTTTCCTTTATATTATTTACCATTCCCCCAATTTTTGTGTCATCTGCAAACTTTATCAGTGATGATTTCATAGTTTCTTACATTTGAGGATCTGGTAGTCATTTTTAATCCGTTTAAAGTATGGAGTGTTAATTTTTTATTGCTCTAGTTTTTCTAATCAAAATGTCTTGTGATATGAAATCAAACACCTTACAGAAGTCTAAGTATAGTTATGTCAACACTATTACTTTTATCAACCAAACCTATCTCAACAAGATATCAAATCATTTTGACAGACTCTGTTTCTAAGAACCCATGTTGATTTGCATTAATTACATTACCCTTCTTTAATTCTTTATTAAATTAAGTACCATGTCAGCTGTTCCATTATCTTCCTCAGGATCAATGTCAGGTTGACAGGCCTATAATTACCTGGGTCATCCCATTTACCCTTTTTTAAAGGTTAGCACAACTTTAGCTTTCTTCTAGTCCTCTGGAACTTCCCCAGTTCAAGGCTTATTGAAAGTTAACATTAATGGTCCAGCAAGCTGCTCAGCCCACTTTTTTACAATTCTTGGATGCAACTTATTGGGATCTGCTGATTTTAACATGTCTAATATCACCATATGATGAAACTATGAAACTGTTTTACCCCAAATACAGAACAGAAATCTTTATCTAACATATTTATTGATTTTATTATCCACTTCAGCCACCTCACTATGGGACCTTGCTTTAACTTTCGCTAACAGTGTAAGAGTACATCTACATTGCAGCTGGGAATATACTTTCCAGCTCAGGTAGGCAGACACCTGTGATCTCTGCTGAAGCTACCATGCTAAAAATAGCAATATAACTAGGGGGTAGCACAGGAGACAGCTCAGAACAGCTGCCTGAATACAAAACCTCCCAGACTCCCGTGTATGTACTTGGACACCCACCCTAGCTCCACTGTTATTTTTAGCATGCTAGCTCAACTAGAGCTAGTGAATGTCTGTCTAACTGATCTGGGAAGCATGTTCCAAGCCACACAGTAGATGTACCCCAAGATAAGACAAGCTTTCTTTGTCCATCAGCATCCAGGTAGGATTCAGCTGACTGAATCCTTGGTAAACGTGAACAATGAAGTTTTTTTTTATTAGTGCTAAGAAATAGAAAGCAAGAAACAATTCTAAACAGAGCTGTGAAACTGAAAACTGAACTATATTTGTTAAACATTTCTCCAAAGTTTGTAAACCAAGCTGTAGTTTAAGTGTGTTCTGGGCGGAGGAGGTAGGTAGGAGAGGGAGGTGGTTATTAGTGTATTTGAGTATGGACCATGCGAAAACTTAATTTTTCTTTATTATTTTAAATTGAAACAAATGAGATTCAGCCTAAATTGCAGAGTATCACATTTGAGTTTAACATTTATTGAAGACTCAAATGCAAATCAAGCCTCTAAAAGTGCAAACTAGTCAACATGAACCAAGGGAAAGTAAGATGTAGAGCAAATTTTGCAAATGAAGCAGACAAGTTTCTGACACTTCTACCCCAACTTGTCCTGCTTTCTGCTCTGCGTTTGTGTTTCTGTCTACAGTGAAATCCATCTGATTTCCCTCCACACTGGGGGCAAGACTTTGGGAGACCATGCAGGGTGTTTTTATCCTCTGCATACTGTTAAGGTGTTTCAGTGAAGGCCTCCTAAAGAGTGGTCCTCTTGAGGTGAACAGGGATGTGGAGACAGTGGATTAGTCAGCCAGTGCATAAATTCACCAGTCATTTACTCTCAAAAAATGGGCAGGGGCAAAGGCCATGGAGGCTACGTCAGTTCTGAGATGGTGCTAGTTGCTCTGAGGTCTGCTGTGGAGGATTCCCAAGCAGAGATCCCCAGTCACCAGCTCATGTGGGGGACAGATTTGCTGTGTAACCAATGACAAAGCATCCCAATCATCTTTCAAAGAAGTATTTATACTCAAAGGAAATATTTTTATTACCCACGAGGGCTGCTCTGAGTAGAACTGCTGACTTCAACCTCATGGTCTGGTTCAGCATTTCTGACCACAGAAGCAGATTTACACTCACCAGGATAACTCAAACACATGAAACAGACATTATGATACTGTGGCACAATCCCTGCAATAAATCTGATCTAGAGTCTCCTACGTAACATACATATTAAGTATAAAAAACCCCAAAGAATATTTCCAACTAATTTGTGAAAATATAGCATCTGGACAACTTCAGATCAATTCAATGAATCCTGATAGTAGCGATGGTTAATGTAATTGCATTGTGTGTAATCAATGCATTCAGCCACCAAAACCACAAAGGGAAGGGAATTACTCACTGTAAACCTGACTATTGAAAATACCATCAGCTGTGGGTGCAAAAAGGGAAATATTTATTTATTTATTTATTGAAGATAAGCACAATTTTTTTTCTTGCTCAGTGCTGGGATAGCGGGGAGAATGCTTGTGCTTCCCCATCTCTATCAAGGTGCTCACTAGGAAATCTCTAGGGCCACTCTATTTTGTACCTTCCACTGCCATAGACTCTATGAGATGCATGGAAATGGGAAATTGCTGGTGCAGTGTGACCCCTTTGTGGACCACATTGGGCCAGAACAGCAGGAACAAAGTGACGGCACCACAGAGGTAAATCTCCCACTCCTCATATTTGACAGACACCATTGTGATGTCTACAGTACAAAGAAAGGTGGCCAGCTCATGAGCTGCTGCGAACCAGCTTCGACTGAGCTTTGCTGAGGATCTGGTGTGTTCTATTTTGCATCATTGTAATGCAAAGGTGACAATTATTTCCTTTAAGATAATGTGGTGGTTTTGGTTTTAAATAGTAAGTTTTAAGACTTTAAATAATAAGCTTAAAAACTTATTCTTGCTTGCTTTTTGTAGTTCAGAATTCGCTGGGTTCCTTGTATGGAGACTCAAAATGTGGAAATGGGTGTATGAATTTTTGATTGTTTCTATCTGGCCTTAAAGTCTGTATTTCAAATGACCACTTATTTACCTGGAATGTGCATTTTCCTTCATAATCATCAGAGATATTTAGCTCAAATGTGATCACTGGGTCATTACATAAATGTAACTAAAAGAGAAATAGCTCTGAGTACAATTAGAGCTGACACATCATAAGTCTGCTAACACTGTGCTTCAAACTGACATTTCTGAGCTCTAAACTAATGCAGCTACTTTCATACCCTTTAGTCTTTTTGCCACTGAATGTGTTCAGGTAATAGATCAGTCTGGGACTAAGACTCTTTGTAAACCAAGATGAGAAAAAATAAATATCAACCTCCAGTAGAGAAAATTATGTGTTGAGAGAAAGAGAGAGATCATTGTGCCATTCAGAATTGGTAGTTTTACACCCACTTTGCCTGGAGTAAATGCTCTAATAAGTGGCAGAGCAATGGAGAAAGAGAAGTCCTAGTCTGCAATTAGGAATGATGGATAAAATGACAATAGAACTGCAAAACTGTCACTTTCAAATATTAAACAGAAAAGCATTATTCTAAGCTGATTGGAATAATCATTTGCTCATCCTCTTAGTCTGCTTAGATGACAAAAAGAAAAGCTTTATAAAACTTAACATTTAAATAATGATTGGACAAAGCAAAGTTAGGCCCTAATCCTGCTCCCATCAAAGTCAATAGGAATTTTTGCCCTTGAATTCAAGGTATGCAGGGTGAGACCCTTGGTTTTTTAAACAAATTGAATAAATAATATGAAACAGATGAAAATGCACATGGTCATATGCTACCATCATTTACACTGGGATATATATGGAGTAACATAGGTTTACACCACTGTAAGTCATGGAAAATTTGGCCAAGTCTTATTTAGGCAAAGGCCAGCTCTTTTCCTACTCACTGAACTTGCTGGTTGTTACATACCTGCAAGCCAGATATTCAAACTCTAGTAAAAGAGCCCTTGATGGCTCTCTAAAAAAAAATCCAGGCTCAACTTTCCATTTTCTCATTAAGAAAAGAAAAGAGAAGAGAAAAGAGAAGAGAAAAGAGAAGAGAAAAGAGAAGAGAAGGTTCCCCAACTGTGCCCACAATTCTTTCAATGTTCCAAATGTGGGGTCAGCAAAGAAAGAAAAACTTAGGGCACAATGGGTGCAGAATGTGAGGGAGCCATTATTGAGCAGGGAGAAACATAATATACAAAACAGGATTGGTCAGACAAGTAGGGGGAAGAATTCTCATTAGGTAATTCCCATTAGCCAGCATGAAGCAGTAATCAAAGAGAAGCACTTTAGTGGGAATATACTAAGAGGATTCCTGGAATGCTGTTTGTTGGAACCAAAGTTAATGCCGGAGGCAAATAATAGAGCAAGTGATAGAAAATCAGGTCTAGATTGTCAGCTGGTATAAACCCTCCGAGGTCCTTTGGAGTCAGTGGAGCTAGTCCCATTTTTAGAAGCTGAGGAACTGGCCCTCAAAACATGTTAAATTATAACACAGAGCTTTGCTCACCATATGCCTTTTTGCAATCTCTCACAGCTCAAGACAAACTGTGCAATGTTTTATAAAACTCATTAGCAGCAGGAAGGCCCAAGACACAGCCTGAATGATATGAAGGTTGCTGCACATATCATCACACAACACTAATTTGATGGAAGCTCACATCTTCAAAGGTATCCAGCAGACTGCTACATAACAGCATTCACTTCATTCGTAGAGAGGCTATTCTGTAATTACAAATAACTACTGCATTGATCCATTTTCCTTTACTATTTTGTTCTACAGTATATCATTGGGTTCCACTGGATATAGCCATAACTATGCAGCTCCAACTTCATGAGACAAGTTAATGATATTAAAATACGTCTTTCTTCACTCTGTGTTCTTTTTCTCCTCTCTCTTTTTCTTAATAAGAAAGTTAAGTAATGTCTCAGTCTTTCACTGGTGAACTAAAACCTAGAAGCCATTTGCAATCCTGAAACTGCTGTGAATTATTATACAATCTGCCATGCCAGTATGGAAATTCATAGTTGCCATCAGATGCACTAACATACATCTGCACTAGCATCTTCCTCAACTAGATTAGCTTTGTAATGTTTTTAAAGGTCCTTTTTTTTCTTCCAAGAGTAAAGTCTAATGTTTCTACCTGCCCTTTAATCATTTCTGGTTCATATCAATCTGTTTCAAAAAAAACAATGCAGCTATAATATATAACTCTTGGGAATGCTGAGTTTATATAAACTGCACCATAATACTTACCATATTAAATTCAGTTTTTCAATTTAGCTATCCACTGTCTGTTTTACTTGGCTTCATACTAAACAAACCCCCAGTGCCAAACCCAGCAATTGGAACTGACCACCAACAGCACTAGAATAAGGAAATGAAAAAATGATGTGTATTTGCTTTGAGGCTACAGCCCTCAGTTTTCTAGCATGAGATCTTCATAGGTTATAAACTGCACTGCTCTAATTTAAATAAAATGGAAATATAATGACCTACGATGCTGCGAACTTTGGTAAACTGTTTTCAATCACATCAACCATAAGAAAGGTCACTTGCCTGAAAGCAGGCTTTTGCAGGCATTTTTTTGAAAAGCAAAATTTTATCTGTAACCCAGCAACTGTATAATAAGCCACAAGGTGTGCAGCAAATAAGATTGTTCACATTGGAGGAGTGAAGTTTTCAGGTCATCAGTCCCCAGTTTTCATACTTTCTGTGGATACCATCATCTCAACAGTGTCACATCATGTGAGGCTCTGTTGAGCAAAACCCTGGTGTGCCGTTGCTTGGGAGCCTCCAGAGATTTCAGTGACTCAGCATCTGTGAAGCATATGCACAATACAGGAACCATGAGTTTCAACAGCGCTCAGACTTTGAAGTTTGTCAACATTCCTCTAACTACTGTAGCATGAAACAAGAATGTATCTCCCTCCACATGCCCAGATACAGACGGTGACCTACCCTGATGATATTATTCTAACTCAAGTGAGTGTGTTCAATGAAAACACACACATCAATACATGAGGGAGGAGAGGTTCTCTGAGGCAGACTAGCAACATTCCTGATACCCATTTCTTATCAAGGATGACACATTTTTTTCTGATGTCTGACAATTCTTCAGCTATTTTTAATGCCTGCACAACCACTGGCTGCAGCTCCTGTTGAATGAAATAGAGATTACAGAATCTTAAAAGAGCTTGATATAGATTTTTGAAACTCCTGTGAGTTTCTATAGGAAGGATACAATAGTTAGACTAAAAATGAATTGTAGGAGATAGCAATGTAATTAAAAGAAGTATCATATGAATTTAGGACCAGATCAACCTCCTTCAGTGAGAATAAAACCATGCCTTTATGTAGGAAGACAGAGGAGTTCTAAATTCTGAAGATTTATCTTTTTGGGTTTGAACCTTAAATTCAACAATGTGTTTAATATAGTTTCAAGCACTGAATCATACACACACACACACACACACAAAGAGTATGAATGTGGGGGCTGCAAGATGACACTTGTGTTTAGCATCAGGGTAGTGAAACATTTATATTTTACAGTTATGTTTCATGCAACTTACAGTTCTAAATTCCTTTATATGATATCACACAGAACAGTTAAAAATTACATGTTGGTTCAGAAGGGAGAAAGCAGCATATAAAATGAAAAACAGTGTATGTTTACAGTACACTGAGTGGCAGGCTTAGGCAAATCAATTCACAATAAATGAAATTTCTTCTGAATCATGGCCAAAAATATTTGAATTAAACCCAAACTAATGAAATGTTTGAATAAGTAATTCCTTCTCCAATCAACAGTTCATTTGCTTCCATTACCTTTGCTGAAATCTTGCACATTAGTGAGGCCTTCCCATTTTCATCAGTCTCTTCTGAACCTTCTGTTGTCTTCATATCTCATAGTCTCTAGGGCTGTTCAGGGGTCAAGGAGCAGTTGGAAGTTTGGAGCTATCAGCATTTTAGGATTGCTCAGCAAATCCTGACAAATCTATGGAAATATCACCAAAGATAAAGGGAGCTTTGTGCAATTAGGGAGCTTTGTGCAATTAGGGAGATGGAGGGTGTGACAAAGTACATGTGCTGCATTCTGTGAAGGGTTAACAAGTGCTCGCAAGTCACATGACTGCTCAGGGCAGAGTACGAAATAAAGGGGAAGGGTGGCCTTTCTCTCATAGCTGGCTAAAGTGAGGAAAGATTCTGCTGAATTATTGCCCAATAGCTTTCAGTTAATTTGTTTTTTTGGTATTCAGACCGTTTAGAGAATATTTTACCATTGTTCCTAATTCTATGGGCATACACCAGGGATGCCTTCTAGCACCTGCTTCGTTTAATTTATATATCAATGATGTGGTGGGTGTTTTAAAGGTAGAAAATTTCTCTAGACCACAAATTAAGGCTAAATCCATCCCAATGTTATTATATGCCAATAACTTGGTTGTTTTATTGCCAACGCCCAGAGGCCTCTGATGGTTATTATCTCATTTTTCCTTTTATTGTAATTCTCAAGACCTAGTTCTCAATTATAAGACTAAGGGCATGCTTTTTTGGAAGACCACTCCTCAAACTGAGTGGAAGATAGAATTCCACTTTGTACAACAAGTATCTGCTTTTATTTAGGGATAAAGTTCCATCATTCAGGCCCCAATTTTACCTCTGCTTTGTTTTAAAATGCTGAGGTAAGTATTTTTTTCTGTAAGTAGCAGAACTTGTATCTTTTTCCTAAATTTTGGTCTAAGATCTGTACTCTTTTGCCCAATTTTTCCCTTCAAGAGATGGATGAACAACCTGTGTACTCCTTATCTCATGGTATAAGACCTTTCAATTTATTATAAATAGATTGGCTAATTCTATTACTCACTTTTTTCTCAGTATCTTTTAATCAATGTAATCAACTGTTCAAACAGACAGTGACAGAGATTACCCAGCAAAAAGATCTATCTATGATTTGCGATTCTAAGTTTGTCTTTTTGATTTTCTTCTTTGAAGATGGCCCATGTTTTTGAGCTGTATTTGAATGAGTTTTCAAATCTTCATTTATATGAGGCATATTATACTCAGTTAAGATTTGAAACCATGGAAACTTCTGTCCTTAAAGGTAGATATGGAAAAGTCCTTTACATCTGTGTTTTTGTTCATGTAAATCTCGGGCGCTGGAAGAGCTACCTTATTATCCTTTGGACTGTAGATTTTTCCATTTTCTGAGACTGCACTTGGATTATACCTCTTTTGTATAAAAAAATAATCTTTATCACCATCTCATTTTCTTTTTTTTTAGTATTTTCTAAATCCCTAGTAGTAATTAAAACTGTGGCAATTTTTGCCTTCTTAATGCTGTGCCAAAGAAGAGAGTTTTTACTAAATTCTGAGTGACATTGTTGTGTATTATATGCATTATAGAGACATTGGTGTCATTTTAGTTTGTGTATGTTTTTCTTTTGGTGTTCTCACAAAATATATGTCATGTGTGATTTAATAATAAAATGGGATTGGACTGTTTGACAGATAATACACAAACACTTAGAAAAGGTCCTTAAATGGAGTGCGGTTTGGAGGCTTTTTTCTATTCCTTGGCAGGTGAAGAGAGGGAGTGGGCAGGCAGGAAGAGTAAAGAGAATGGTGTCAAATGGGGAAAATATAAGCAGAGAGATAACAGAGGTTGCTGGACAGGCCCTGGAACATTAACCAAGAGTTGGTCATATAGAAAAGGATGGGATTCAGATGTAGGAATCTTTTTGGAGATACTGATGAAAGTCAGTGGAATCTGAGTGGGATGGAAGAAGGAGAAGGATGGAATATTTGAGAGGCTTAGAAAGTTCTGATAAATTTGGTTAAGGTTCATCTAAACATACAGATGTTTAGGACCTTACCTGAACTGAACTGAGAAAGCTTTTGAAGACCACCAAAACTATTAATTAACCTACTGAGGAATGGCTCTTTTGCGCCATTCTCATCATGATGATGAAAATTCAAGTCCTAGAAGTTGTAAAGGCTGACAGTTTCCAAAACCCAGATGCATTCACAATTATAGTAAATCTCAGTGCTCTTCACTAGACACCTCTACCACATTACTTAATGTAGAAATTATATCCCTGATCCAATGCAGCACTTAAGCACATGCATAGATTTAAGCACAAGTGATCCCATTGACTTCAAAGGGACTACCAATATGATTACATTTACACACGTTTATTTACTTTGCTGGACTATGGCATATAGGAGCAACACATTGTCACCCAATTCACCTGTCCAACAAAGCAATGAAGCCAACAAAAGTTAATGCTTTTGTTAAATTACGGGAAATAGGGTATATTCATGTCTCTGAAATGGTCAGGTAGAAGCATTGGCCTGAAATTAGTTCATTCTTTATGAATAAGAGAGCTGATTATTATACCTAAAATGGGAATATCAAATTAAAAATACCATATAAAAGAAATTAATCAAATTAACAGGACATACCAAATAATGTTTTAGTTAAAAAAGCACATTAAAAACTAAATAAAGACTGTTCAAGGATTCAGTGCAAACCTTTATTTTACTACCAACAGAACATTATTATTCATGTATTTTATTATTCCTGAATCATATCCTCCTAATTTAAATTAGTGCCTGCTAAATTTCTTGAATGCCATTTTAGCAACAATAAAGAAAACAATCTGCATTTCCTGTAAATACTTTGCTGCACATTAGAAATAATTATCAATTCATTTACTTAAGTACCACGCTTGTGTTACAATAGCTAATAAAGCTTGTGCTATACAGCAAATTAGATTTAATAAGATAGGCATAGTCAGGATTCAGAGATCTCTACTAAAATCTCAGTTACTACAGGAAATACTATTGGCAAGTCAGTAGGTGAAATTATTCCTATGGACGAATGCCATATCTGAACCAATGTCTGAGAATGGTGGCAGGAGACTGCTAGCATGATATAAAACCAACTTAATTTTGCCTAAGAATGCCCTAATCCAGTTCCAACTGAGATCAAAGAGAAGGTTAAGAAAAAAATGTTGACAGTGCTTAAGTCACCTAGGAACTTAAATCCCATTTTAAAAAGTGACTTAGATGCCTAAAACTAATGGAAAGTCAATGAAACTTTAGGAAATTTAGGAAAAATTGCCCTTGAAGCCTAACTCCAAGTCTGAAGACAACGGAAAGATGCCCATTGACTTCAGTGAGCTTGAATCCACCTGTTTCACCCACACTGGAAAAGTATTTTTGATTGTTTCTGAGATCTCTCTGATCTATCATCTGACTAACAGAAACAAAAGCGAAGCCTAAGTTATTCCCTTCCCACCATGCAGAAAGTATACTGCATCTCCAATCTATACTATGCACTGGGTCTTTGCAAAGAGAAGCAAACCACATTTTTGAGACAGTAATCTGCGTCTAGGAGCATTAGAAAATTCTTGGAGGCTATGTTACAGTCAGATTGTAACATGATACTTTCCCCCAAAGTGTTAGAAGGGTAGCTGCACCTCATAAAACTTCCATTGTATTTACTAGCAAGGAGAAGGCATTTATATATTTATTTCAATGTATTATTGCACCAGGCTATGTAGGCAATTATGCACTTTTAAAAACACAATCATGTACAAACAGGTAAGTAATAATATAATATGCAGGGAGACTGTGAAGCTGGAAAACAGTTCAACAGTGGATTTGCCAAACATCCAGGAGCCTCACATGAGTTTTATGTAGTAGGGGTGCATGCAATTAGCCATAATATGGAAGGTTTTTGTCATCTAGCAACTTTTGCTTAAGTGGAAAGCAAGGCACTCACCTCTAAAATGAATTAATGACTCCCATTCATGGTAAATTCATTTTCAAGGAGAGTGGAAATCCGTGTATGTTTTATTGGAGGATTTTTTTAATAGGGTACAGCAAGGGTGTTACGAATTCCTATGTGGAGTTGCCATAAATATTTGGAATCCTTACAAAGATATCCAATTGTAGGTTCTTATACCACATCCATATCTATAGTATCTGAGCTCCTTTCAGCAGTTCATCACATGACATAACTAATACATATCACATATGGTTCCTTTTGTGGAGTATTGAGGACTATGTTGGAATTGCAAGCTATCACTTTATGATTACATGTGTGGAGAAAGGGGTCTGAGTCCTGCTTGCAGACTAGAGGGCTTTGTAACAATGTGTGGAGCAGACACAGACATCAGTCTGAAAAGAGTCAACTAAAAACAAGGTGGGGTGAGTTCTACCTCTCTGTTTTAGGGAGCAGCCTGTTTTGTTTCCCTCTGTTTTTGTGTTATTGTGTGTTCTGAATTCTAAGAAATAACATAGTATTACATTGCTACCTTCCAGGAAGAATATGTTTTTAATCTACTTCTTTGTATGCTGTGAAACACAGCACATAGTCTCTCTCATCCTGTCCCCAGAGGGAGAATCGTGTGCACCTTATGATGTTTTGTTCTGGCAGGTTTCTGTTTCTGGGTGGGATTTTCTTGTTTATTTTTGTTATTTAGTGTGCCTGCTGTTCTGAGTTTTTGTTAGAGAACGCAGGTCAAAGATGTGTGCCTTGCTCTCAGCTCAACTAGAGAGAAGTGGCAGTCAGAGCTATAGCGACGGAAGGGGGAGAGTATCAAGCACCTGAAATATAACTTCCAGGAGTACTGTACCGCCATAGGAAAATGCAATATATAATGTTGAACTGATGTGAAATGAAGCATTTGGGACCACCAAAATGTTTCATTTCAATCAAAAATGCCAAAACAAAATGTTTCACCATTTTCAAATTGAAATTTTTTGGAACTTTTCATTGCATGAAGAATATTGATATTTCAACTTTTTGTCTGATCAAAAACAAAATGTTGAAACTTAAGCATTTCCTGTGGCTTGGAAATTCTAATATTTCCTTCACTCTAATATTATCTAGTTGGGTACTCATGAATCTTTTATATATGCGAATATTCTAAATGCAAATTGTCTAGTCAGAGAGAAATTGTCTAACCATAGAGCAGACTGTTCGGAGGACATGGAGCAACCAAGGAAGAACAAGAAACTGTGTTCCTATCCAGAACCCAGAGGGATATCTCATAGTTTAATACTGTTCAACAAAGTTATGTTTGTCTTGGGGGAGGGGGAAAATTCACCCAAACAATAGCTACCGTGGGTTCCTTAAAACCTGCCCAAACACGTGAATGCCACTCAACTAAGGCATCCTTGATCACTTCTGCCAGCACAGACTCAGCCTGAATACTTCAACTGAGATCTTCCAATCAGGGTGAACAATGAAACAAGGCATCAGTTCTTGATACTGAACAGAGCTCCCTTCTAAGGCATCAGGGTGAAAACAGTACCCAGCTAAGAGTCTCAAGTGCTTCCCCTGGAATGAGCAAGAAACCGGAAAGGCTTTTGACATTGATACATTGAAATGAAAGGACCTGCAACATGTAAATGTTAGCTATTATTACTGTGTTGACTTCTGACCCTGTTGAAAGCAATGGGGGTTGTGGCACTGCCTATGATGCAGCCAGGATTTCACCCATTTATCTTGATATGCAAAGATATTCCATGTGCACCCCATTGGCAAGTATGTCTCAATTCTTGAGAACAAAGGAGATGTTAACTCAAAGGTCAGAGGAATTCTAAATATTCCCAAAATGCTTATTCACAGACAGGAACCAAGGAAGAAGTTGTCCCTTTAAAAACATTGCAACAAGAAACAGAGAAGGGATTCAAGCAAAACTTCAGGTGAAATACTATCAAATGCTGAAGATGTGCGGTTTGTAATCTCTTTAGGGAAAGGTCTGTCTTTTTATTCTGTATTTGCACAATGCCTAGCACAACAGGGGTCCTGCTGAATGACTGGGGCTCCTAGGTGAGACAATAATACAAATGATGGAGGTGATGGTGCAGGAGGAGGAGATGATCTGACTCCAAACTTTGCACCTTGTGAGCCATCTCTAACCAAAATGAGGAGCCCCGTTAAAGCAGGAAATGTTAAAGAGAAAAGGGTATCCGTTCACAGCAAAAAAGCTAACCCGCTAGGCCACAGTGCAAGGAACATCCCTCTCTTACACGACAGCATGGAGCCGAAGCATTTTCAGACTTCATGCTTCCAAAGCTTGGCCCAAAGTCTTTTGAAAGTTAATGGGAATGTTTCTATTGACTTCCTTAAGCTTTGGAACAGGTCCTCACAATGGTGCTAAGTGTCTCCAAAGTGAGGAAGGGAAATATCCACAATTGTTGGTGCAAAAGATAAAGAGGCTGGAAAAGACTCTTCTCCTAATAGATCAGAATTTCAGAACTTCATATACCATTCCAGTACCATCATATAGAATGAGTTTGAGCCAAATGTTTTTGAATGTGTTTAAAATTTTTCCACATCCTTCAACTGCTAACAGGGAAAGCTACAGTTTCATTTATGGTGTATTTCACATGAAACACTTTTTAATTCATTTTACACCATTTATATTAGATTTGTAAGTAGATACATACTGTATAAGCAATCCACGGTCACGTGCAGGGCCCCAGGGAAATTAGCAGGCATAACAATAGGGAAATAAACTCTACCTGACAAAGCCATTTCTGGATGCAAGATTCTATTTCTTTTTCCCCAAAGAGGTTCAGCAGTGCTTGCTGGGAAGCCATTTATAAGAAACCAGGGAGCAGTGAGCGTAGGCAGCAAGGCAGCAAATAAAAGAACAAAGCAAAGTCTTTTAAAAAAGAACATACAGATTACCATAGAAAAATCTTCTAGCCCACCATCAGCCCCTGAGCTAAGCCCCAATTCACAGCTCCTCTGTTCCTGAGCTTGATGCAGAAATGAGGAAGGTGATGTGCGGGAGGGAAGAGATGAGATTAAGCTTTAGAGCTATTCTACTTTATGTCTGGGCTGCCCATCACACCCAGGTATTATTGTTAACAAGGAACAGCCAGTGCGGTGACCATATCCATGCCTGCCCCTCCTTGTCTCTAGCACCAGTGGCTGGAAGGAAGAGTGGGGTGTGGAGCTGTTCCAGGGGCTAAACATCAACTATGAAGCCCCTTATGCATGGGGTATTCCTGGGGAGGAGATGAGGATGTATTTCTGCACTGTTTCTATAACCGTGTGAGATAAAGAGACTACATGCCTGGGTGTAGTTTGGGGTTGGGGTAGGACATGTGGTGCCATTTCCCTCCAAAACTACAAGCCTCAGGAAGGCATGCAATTTGCCCACCCCCACATATGGCCCTGTTGGCCTGGCTGGAGTTGCCCCCTCCCCCAAATATAGAAGTCAAACTATGCTTATGACTACAAGAATACAGAAAATTGAGCCTAGCTTGTTGAATTCTGTATAGGCCTCAACTTGTTAACCTGGAAGGTTTTGTGCACCCTCAAATCTCATTAAGGCCACTTCCAAGAAGGTGCTCAGCACCTTTTAGGATCAGGATTGCAATGTCCTGGCAGCAAGGATAGCATAATAATTAAGACTTGGCTATACATAAAAACATTGACTTTGCAAACTCTGGTTTATTAAATATATTCTTTTACCACCTCTTACTGAAACATAAATATGTTAAATTGGATTACAATGTTTCTTCGGCTGTCATTTCATGATGGCAATTTGGCACATTTTTCTATAGTGGTAAACAGATGACATTGAAGTTCGTTTATTTGAATTTCTCATTCTGCTGCCTTGAGATATACTGCATGTTTACATTTAGAGGAACAGTACACAGAAAGATTATCTAGATGGATGGCCTAGTTCAGTTAAGCTTTATGGGCTTGTAAGACAGCCTTTATCCTGAAATAGAATTCATATATCCAAAATGGCCGCAGTTCACATAAACTGTCAATTGCCTCCTCTTTTAACTACCAAAATTCCAAAAATGAATGCAGGTATTTTTCTGTCTTTGATTTGCCTCTTAACAATACATGAATCTGCACCCCAAATCTGCTATTCACAACAAGGAATCTCTGGTACCATATTCATATTTAGTGGGTCAGATCCAATGGAGCTACATCAACAGACAGCAGCTGAAGATCTGTCCCACAACTCTGAGATGTTTCTAGCAAGTCATAGATGCTAATAATTTTTGCAAGTTGCAGCAAGGGATCTACACAATCCCTTGGGACAAATTGGGGGGTCAGTCTGTATTACATTCTAAATTGTGGATGATGTTATGACATTTGTGTCATGAAATTACTCTGTCATGGAAAGCCTATACGTGTGTGGATCCACCCTGAGTTAGTGGGTTGTGTCATGTCTCTGACAGGCCAGAGACAATGGGGAGTGATCAGCTCTCAACCTATTCACAAGTATAACACCTTGGGACAATGGGTTTGCTCCAACGAGGGAAAGACACTTCCTCCTCTTCTGTGAAGGAAAGGAGGTTTGAGAGTAATGGAAAATTACCAAAGGACAGAAGAAAAGATGCAATATCTCAGCAGGAATCTGTAGAGGGTCTCACAAGGGAGAAGGGGGAGAGAGAGAGCCTTCTTACACCAGAGTAAGGTGACGAAGGCTGCTGCAGGATCAGGGTAAGCAATGGGGTGAAGGACCCTACCTGCTGGAACACAGGATCCCCCAAGGACTCCCTCAGGAAGGGTGAGCTAGTGAGGGGCATCATATTTAGGATGTTTTGTTGTTTTGTGTGATCTGTGCTCTCTTCTGCTTTATGTGATTAAATATAAAGAGCATAAAGTTGATAGACTGAACAGAGAGTGTGTGTGAGTGTGTGTATGCACACACATACGCACTTTGACTGCTTCACAAATGACTGTGTGCTCCCAGGGGCTTTGAACTATAAGCCAGAAGGTTCACATGTGTTGGATGGAGTTCTGGGAAGGGATTTGTTTGAACATAGCGGGAGAATGAAGGGTCAGTGCTGCGCTTAGAGTGACTAAGCAGCTGGTCAGTAGGTTCTGGTACTCACTGGGGGACAGAAGGCATGTGCCCTCTGAGCTGACCTAGGGACCCTGAGATTGGGACAGCAGCTGCACTCCATGCAGACTCTAGGAGCCTGAAATATTCTGGTTATTCAAAGCACAGAGACTTGGCTTCCCCACACGCAGTCTATGTGAGTGGCTAGAAAGGGTTCTCACTAAGAGCTGTGACACCCTAATTCGCCCCATTTTCTTTCAGAGCTTGTTGTAGCAATGAAAGGACATCTTGACACATTTATTGTGGAAATGACCAGGAGTGGCCATAGTAGTGCCATGAAGTCAGAGGATGGAAACACACTAAACTGGGGTGGCCAATCAGCATCATGAGTAAATTATTTCATGATCTGATCCAAAGAACAATACAATCGAAGCCTGACTGTCAGAAAGCCCCTAATTAGAGAAATTCACCTAACATTTGCCACAGCAGAGCTTTAACATTGCTGCACCACCTCCCCGCCCACATCAGCGGCCCTGCTGGTAAGGGGGGCACAGCAACGTTAAACTGCCGCCACAGTAAAGGACCCTTAAAGTGCTGCCATAGCCCCTTTTACCTCCCCTGTCGGGGGCCCTGCTGGTACAGACCCTACTGGCAGGGCTCCTGACTGGGGTGGGGAAGGGACAGGGACATTAAAGTGCTTCAAAGGCAGCACTTTGCAGATCCTTAAAGTACTGCCGCAGCAGCACTTTCATGGTCCTGTCCCCCACAAGTCGGTAGCCCTGCTGGTAGAGTCTGTACTTGCAGGGCCCCCAACAGGGGAAGCAAAAGGAACAGGGACATTAAAGTGCTGTTGCAGCACCGCTTTAATGTGGGGTGTGTAGGTCCAGTACGGGTTCTTCCCGGTATGCCGTACTGGCCTGTACCAGCCCTACTACTCAGAGTAGTCAATTCTCACTTCCATCCTCGTGCAATAGATAATCTGAATACTGTGCAGTTACTATATCTTTCATGTAAGCTGTAAAAAACCCAAGATTATGGTTTTTGCATATGGCTGTAATCCTATTTGTTTAACTTTGGCTACATACGGGATTGAATTCAAGCACATATTTAAGTGGTTCCAGGATCGGGGGCCAAGTCTGTTCTGTGCAGATTCTGAAGATAGCATAGCATATTTCATTAGAGTGGAGTCTTGCCACGGTGTCTTGGGCCAAAATGTCAGTTTTATCCCCTATTTTGTTGCATACTGGTTGAGTGCCTGACTACTGCGGACTTCCCGGAAGGAAGCTGCCTTCCAGTAGTGCTATATGCAAATAGTTCATTAATTACTTGACATATAAAACAAACACTTATCCCACTGAATAATTAGTTGATTGTACCATGTTGGCAATATTTTGCTGTTTAGCAGAACCCCTACCTACATCTCCCCAGCTGCTAGCTCACTAGAGGTCTTAGTATCATGGAGCTGACTTGAGTAAGTTTAAATTTAAAACATAAAAACCTTCCTGAGGCTTCTCACTCACAGTTCCGGTAGCAGTCTGTCACTTTCCTAGGTGTGTTACATAGTGATTCCACTAATCTCTGCTGACTAGTGAGGGTCTCACTGATTGATAGTAATTGTAGCAGCTCTTTGTTTTTGTTAAAAAAAGCATGTCTGTCCCAGACTATATTTTTACCTAAAATATACACAGAGAAATAATTATAGTTTAGGGGCATGTTGGGCACATCTCTAAACGACCATATGAGGTGATGTAAAGGAAGGCAGGAAAGAAATCTCTGGAAAAGGTAAGCAATGACTTTTCCTAGAAATGGAAGCAACTTGTTTATCCTCAGGACAGTAACAGCACCGCAAGCATTTAAATCAGTAACACTAGTTTTTTGCTCTGAAAGGTCCTTTGCCCTTGCAGTTCTGTTCTTTCCTTCTTTGTAAACAAGGTGGAGAAGAAACAATGCCAATTTTATTTTTCTTAAGTGGACCACTCAGTATCTTCACAATTGCAATTTCTTCTCCTACTATATTTGCTCAACTATTATGTTGCACTCACTTTGCATCACACCAGATTCATATTTGTTGTCTTTTGAAGCACAAGTGTAATCATGCTAGAAGATTGCTTATCTATGATGGCATTTCAGAAATCCTAACAAATTGCTTTCATATTAGTACTGGGATGGTTTGTTTCTCTTTTCACAATCTTTGACAGTTCTGATTGTAAATATGAGTGACTAGTATGCATTTCTCTATCTTCAAGTATACTACTGAACTCTTACTGTATGTAAACATGTGGCTTTTCTGAGAGTGTTGTCTATAAACGTATTTGTGTCAAATCTCAATCCATTCAGCCAGGACATATCTTTTAAAGCTTAGAATATGTTATAGAATATGGAATCTGTGCATA
Organism: Dermatemys mawii; assembly: GCA_007922305.1. Taxonomy (NCBI): domain Eukaryota; kingdom Metazoa; phylum Chordata; order Testudines; family Dermatemydidae; genus Dermatemys; species Dermatemys mawii. The sequence goes on from ML677363.1 coordinate 10,792,837, forward strand.
CTGATGTATTCATATTTTTACTCCCAAAAGATGTGGGTTGCAAAACTTGTTATATCAGTTGTGCTGCCTCATATAATGAAGTGATTTTTTTAAAAATCCCTTTGCATGCTCACCCAAGATCTCTGTTGTCATGTATCGTGAATATTAATTTATGTGATTGCCACATAGGTGGTACCATAAAGGAAGGAGCACTAAACATTTAGTAACCTTGTTGGAGGTAAATTAAGCTAAACAAATTCACTCTGAAGCATTTTCATTTCCAGTGACGATTTAAATACTCATGATCAGCTGGTGCACAGTCATGACTGTTCATTTATAGCTTCATCTGATATTAAGTGTATCCAAGGCAGAAAACTGGCTACATCCAAGACTGGTGTGTCCAAGGTCACGTTGGAGGCCGGAGATTGTTTAAACTTGCACCAGCAGCCACAACAACTCACAGTGAGGAATGGAAAGGATATAAAGGTGGCACAAAGCCTCCTTCTTCACCCTCCTTTCCATCTTGGGGGTGATACACTGAACATAACTTCAGCCTTAACATTCCTTGGTCCAAAATAATCAGAACTAGATTTTGTGGGCATATAGATCAGGCACAAATGTATCTATTTTGCCCTAAAATGTAACATATGCTCAGAGATATATTTAAAGGATTTTTTACTCATTGTTTGTTGCTTTTTTGTAATGCGTCTACGGAGCCACATGCCTTCACCTCTCCTTAGAATAATTCCATGTTTATCTACCACAGGTCAATCTCAGACTCCTGATATCGCAGAGGAAGTGTATTTAGGAATCATATCACGTCATGTTAGCTTCATAGATAAATGGGCATTAGCTGCAGCTAGAGGCAGTTACCAGTTCATCAAATTCCTTCACACATCTAATATCTTAGCTTAGATCATGTACTATTCCATCCAATTTAATATTTTAAAATTATTACTGGGTAATTGTTATCACATATTTGTACATGAAATGCAAAAGGAGTGGGTGTAATCTGAAGCACATCTGAACTCTGCCTCTACTTCCCCATGTTTGTTTAAAATATAGATAATCAAGATTTATTATGAGTAGTAATTTGCCTGTAATGAATAATATTTTTATCAAGAAATAATATTTAAATATGTATTTCTAAGAATTGTTCCCCTCCACCACTACCCCCTTTGTGTCTCATTTGTAGCTTTCTTTTATCACTCAGAATTTTTAGGACTCAAAGCACAGATACTTTGATGGACTCATTATCTGTCATTTCATTTAAATTGAATCCATTTTCTAAATCTCTGGATAATACATTTCTAAGACATACTTTTCCATTTTTAAATCTCCTGCTGTTTTTTTTCTTCAGTTCAGAAGTTTGTTCCCTCACAGTACAAAAATCTTTTACTGTGTACCAAAGGCAATGAAAACATGCTCCATTTAGAAAGGGTATTCAGGGAAATTTGTTTGTTTTGTTTTAAACACAGTTCAGCCTGCTTATTGATAGAATAGCATCTCATAAAATAGATAATACGTTTCACTGTCATGTATTATTCCAAATACGTAAACCAAAAAGCCATTTTTGCTGTACATTTAGACTGCTAATAATATAATTTAATAAACTAAATCCTAATTAAGTTAATGCACATTTCTATGTGAATGTCATACTGGATGCCCAGGCAGCTTTCTGCTCCAAATCCCCATGCATGGATCATTTCCATTACGTATCTGTGAATCAGAACATCCAGGGTGAGATTCTGGCCTGCACCTCGTAGAGATGGAGCACAGAACCAGCAATCCAGGGAGAGAGGTGAGGGTGGGTAAACTGGCCTTTAAAACACCATTATACCTTCTCATTCATTGGTTACTCCAGGGACTGGAGAAACTCCTACCACAACTTAGCTCCCCCACCACTAGCTATTTAAATTACAGCAGCCTCCCGGGCCACAGAGCTGCCCAGAATCTCCACAGCAATGCATGCTATGGTCACACTCCCCACAGACCCCTCCCACCCTTAACCCTGGATCCCAACATACCTCACTCCCCGACAAGAGGGCTTGTGAGAGAGTCCTTGGAAGGCAACCATATGGCAGTCCCCCACACCGATTGCACCAGGGTTATTCAGGGCCCCTTTATGTTATTCTGGCCACTTTTTTGCCAGGTAAAAGGTCTAGAGCAGAAATGAAGATCTCCCCACATGAGTGAAAAGCATAACATTTAGGATGAACAGATTCAGATACAATCAGAAACACTATGAAGCTTCACCTCAAACTCTAACCAAATATGAAGTAAGTTTTGGGGGAGAAGGGGTTTGAGGTTCAGAAAAATTCAGTTCTTTTTCTCCATTTAAAAAAAACAACAACTTTTACTCACCTCTCTAACATCTGGGTTCAGACAAGGAAATGGAAAGGTGCCCTGAGAAAAGTTCCTATCTTGTGAGAAATCCTGTTCTTGGGAAAGATTTTTCAGCAAACATTTACTGTCCTGAAAGATGCAGATAAACACTTGAGGCTCAGTTGTGGTCTCACTTCATCCCCTTCCTGCATCACAATCCATTAAATCAGATGACCAGGCTTTGGCCTAGGGGTTCACATGCATGGATCTCCCATGCTGCAAGGGGGTCTTACATTGGCTTTCCAGATACAGGTGTGACATTAGAATCACCACCCTGCACTTTGAGCAAGGGGGCAGGAGGTGTCTGGCCGGCTGGGAGAAGAGGACACTGCTTTCTGGTTTGGGGGAAGGAAGGGAGATGCAAAACTGCTGGAAAAAGCAGTCACCATGGTGGATGACACACTACCTAGGAATGAGGGGTTTATAAAGGTCAGCCTGGGCCTGTACCCTCCTCTCATCACTTGGAGCAGAGGCTTGCTGCAGGACCACATGCAGTCAGACGGTGAATGATGATGCGGGGGCAACCCCTTCCCCATTTCAGGACATAAAAAACAGGTAGGAATTAGTGGAAGTGGGGAGCGGGCACAGGTTCCCTGCTCCATAGAATCCCCCCTCGCGGCAGGTTCAGGTGGGCTCTGTTCATGCATAGCGCAATGGGCGGTAGGCCATATGTTGCAACTCTTTATTTAAGTGTATATTGGCTGTTCAGTGCAGCTACTCCATAAATTAAGGCACAAAAGAATGGATAAATAGCTGGGGAAAGGAATTAAGGAGAGGAGATTGGTAACTGAGCAAGCTGGGAGCAGTTGGGGATTCCTCTGATTGGTATGGCAGGGAGCCAACCCCCCCATCATTGTAGTCCACCTTAACCCTTCATACAAGGTGGGGAAGGTCGGTAAGGTCCCACCACGGAATTGCTGGAGGGACCTGGATGAAAGGGGGGAAAGCTGGTTGAAACCCCGCCATCCCCCAGAATTGGCTGTAATTGGAGATTACAGTGGATCTGCTGGAGGGACATGAACTGAAAGGTTGGAGAGGGGGCTGGCAAAAGCACTCACACAGACACACATGGTTCATTGTGGAGGTTTCACCTACACTGTCAAGAATCAGAATCGGTGTTAGTCTGGATTTGCAGAAGTGACAAAGAGTCCTGTGGCACCTTAAAGACTAACAAAAGTATTGAAGCATAAGCTTTTGTGGGCTAGTACCCACTTCGCCGGATGCATGCAGTGGAAGTATCCAGAGCTTCACCTACACCGGACATTTTATCTGCTGGGTTAGTCTCGGACATCTAATAATAAAGTTACGGTCTGATTAACCGCATATTTAATGTCTGCTGTGATTCTTTCAGCCTAGACAGACAATCAAGACCTTGGATTCTAGGTGCTTTTCTTCAAAAACAATGTGAATGATAAACTTTTGAAGTCCATCCTCAACTGACTAACAGGAAAACAAAATCAATATTTTGCATTTGGAACACTAAGATTTTGATTAGTTATTATTAAGCCCAGTCTGTGACCTCTAACACACAAAAACCCTCCCTGATTTCAGCAGGAGCTATATTCAGTAAGAGCTTCAAGATCAGGTCTTGTTTTGGTTTGGAGCCAGAACTACTGTATGAAGCAAAACTATCAAAATCATATTTAGAGACCATTGCAGTGGAATAGATTTGTGTTTCAGAGATTATATATATGAATGAGTCAGTGTGTATAGCTTATTAACAGACAAAAATAGCAGAAGTCAGATGATGCAGAGGCACTATTTATGGAAAATTAAGTTACATTAGTTGCTCGTCTGAGGCCAGTAAATAGAAACTGTTTCCCTTTTCCTTGCAACTTGAAAGCAGCAAGAATGACTCTTGCCTTAGAAAAAAATAAGATAAAGTGCAGGCAAATCTGTGTGTGTTCAACAGCACACAATAGGAGAAAGTAGGACATCTAATCTAGCCATAGAGATTGGCTACCAGTCATATTATTAACCCATAATTATATATATTATATATAATGGACCATGATACATTATGGTGGTGACTAAAAATTTCAATCAGAAATTTCAGTCAATCAGGAAAAGAGCCCCATTGTGCACAGACAGTTTGTGCAAACATAGGGAGGAAAGAAAGAAAGAAAGAAAGAAAGAAAGAAAGAAAGAAAGAAAGAA
>ML677363.1:10797367-10842145 GCA_007922305.1 Dermatemys mawii
AAGAAAGAAAGAAAGAAAGAAAGAAAGAAAGAAAGAAAGAAAGAAAGGAAAAGAAAAATTCCCACCATGGAAGGTCTACAATCTAAGGTCCAGGATCCTTCACACAGACACACACAGTCCCATTGATCACATTCTTAACTTTGAGACTACAAGTGACTTCAATGGCACTATGCAAAGTGTGTAGAATTAAGCCCATGCACAAGTTTTTGCAGGATCAAGGTCTAAAAAGACAGTAGCAAACAATGGATAAGGAATGAGATTATAACATTCAAGCAAGTGAAACTGGTGATGTGGTTGCTCATTTTGTCACACCATGATATGAAAGCCATGTATGGTGAAATATGTTAATAGCTGGAGCAAATCCTGCTCCAATATCAGTGGCAGAACAAGATATGGTCCTTCTAAAACAGGGGTGGGCAAACTTTTTGGCCTGAGGGCCATATCGGGGTTGCAAAATTGCACTAGATGTGAATTTCCCCCATCCTATGGGGGAGAAGACATCCCAAGGTATTCTGGTTCAATAGATGCCAGTGGACTCCATCCTACAAGCAACTCCATCCCAGCAGAGCATTTAAGCCTGTGCTTAACTTTAAACACATAAATGGTCTCATGGTAGTCAAAGGGACAATACACATTAGAAGCTAAGCATGTGGTTAAGTGTTTTGCTGGATCAGAGTCAGACTGCTTGGCACCTTGCAGGATTGAGCCCTTTCTGTACTTATACTATAAGCACTTTAGGACATGGACTATCTTTTTGTTATATATTCGTATAGGACCTGGCACAACTGGTCATGCAGGTGCTACCCCAATAGTTAATGATAGCCCCAAATGACCAGTGAACAATGCCTGGCTGGCTACAGAAGAACATGCCCACCAAACACTTCTATGGGATTTTTTCAGTAGTTATACACGCTCACTAAGCTTGACAGCTCTAAGGTTCTAAGGTACAATTTTATTTCTGGGCTTTTCCTGGGGTGCTAGGGAGCTACATTGTTCTCATTACAGGTCTGTGCTTTAAACGTGCAATCTGACTCAGTTATATGAGGTGGGGGTTTTGGTTTTGGTTTTTGCAAATACGGGAGGAAAATTTGCATCATCTCATCTCTGACTATTTGGTTGATCTCCAGTTATTCATGAAAATGTTCTGCTTTGTAGAATGGAGCCCTAGGTCAGCTGGAGCCTCTAGCTGCTATGTAATACAAATATATAATAATAAAATAAATTATTATTATTTCTCATCCATCCTTATTTTCCTTTTAAATAAATTTCAATCACCCAGTTAGGGGTGTGTAAACAATACAATTTTATTGGCCAATCACGTACCACAAATAATGACTAGCAAATTGTCAAAATAAACAGTTTGTGAACAATAGCCTGACGTTTCTTTCCATAAACTGCTCAGTGAATATTAACAAGGAACCAATATATTATAGAAATCAAGATCAGTTTATTCTGTCTGTATAGTCTCAATAAAGGGGAAATCCTTCCCATACTTTATTTGCAGTTAATAATTCTGATAACTCTAGTAATCAGGTTTCTTGGGCTGCCTTTAGAGTTCTAGTGTATTGATTCATTTTGCCTTGGAAATATTAAATATCCAAAACACATAATTTTGTCACATTACCTACATTATTGAAATGCTTTTCACTTATAGGCATATTCCTGTTAATCTTAAAACCCATTTCACAAAGGCCCTGAAAAGGACTTTTAAAAGGTGACCAGTTTCAAGGGGAAAAAAGAGAGATTATATCTAAAAAGTGGACTAATAACATTAACATGTGGGAAATCATTCTTTTAAAAAATTAAATCTGGACTGGTGCTTTATAAATCACAACCAAGAAGTAATTGGGGTTCCAGCCAAGTCACATTAATTCCATAGCAATGGAAACTATAAAGACTCAAATTTATGTAAAAATAGCTCAGTGGTCTAGTCTTTTATGGGAACTATTTGGAATCAAGCTCTATCTGCAGCTTCTCGATGGGAAGTGAGCAGAAGCCCTGAAGTGGGTGATTAAAAGTAATAAGAATTTTCTTATGAAACCAAGTGAATTGATGACTCGCCACTAGTATGGATCACCCTTCTGTTATAAAAGGCAGAACAATGATTTTTAAAAATGTGTTGTTGGGTAAAGAAGTTCCCACAGACCACACAGAAAAGATTTTTTTTTTAAATGGTGATGACAAATCTGTGAGGCAAAATATATATGCTAGGATCTTGTACTGCCACCCATCAATGGGTAACTTCCTTGTTAACTGGATTAATGATAATGAAGTTCCTGACTAAACATTCTCGTGTATCTGGCTTTGTTGCTAATTTGAGTTACAAAAGTTCTGCTTGGCCTTAGTCATTTATTTATTCTTATACTTGATGTATCCAAAGTTACACAACTATTATCCAACCTATTACTGCTCTTACATTGTTGAATTTATATTAATTTTTACTGTCACTATGATTATATTTCTTTCTTCTGTAATTAGCTCACTTATCCCTCCCATCCACCTAGATATACAAGTTTAATTCACTTTCACCTATGTTCACATGCTTGCCAGATATGGCAGGCTTTATAAAACAGTAGGTAAAATCCTAACTCTACTGCAGCTGAGGAATGTTGCTATTGATTTTGAGGGGCCTAGAATTTCACCTAATAAGGTTCCCTACTATCAGGTAGAATCTGTAAAGTCCTCACATCTCTGCTATAAACAATATAATTTAGAGCTCAGATTTACTGAGCACAGCAATGAGGGAAGGTCGTCAGGGAGGTGGTTATTGGCTCCCTAATTCTCAGCACCAACATTTGGAGGTTCCATTAACTTGCAGTAGCTGGCAACTATCACTAGGGAACCATCCACCAGTACATCATAGTTAGAGAACAGTACATTAGCCCACTCCTGTTCTAAACCCTTCCCCGCACATACCTCATCCCAACCTCCACCACATCCCTTGTGCATGAGGTCTGGGAAGAGTGGTCAAAAATCTGATTATGCCAACTCCTCCAAGCTGGGGTATACTCAGCAGGCAAGCTGCAGCAGCTTTTCCTTTCTACCACAGAAGCAGCACAAAGGGGGATGGAGTGGGATAAAGAATCTGGCCATAGGAGTTTAGACTCCAATTGCTGCGTACTTCGCTGTTGCATGATAGCGATAGTATATGTTCATAGAATCATAGTATATATATATTGAGATAGAAATATATGGTAAATTTTCAGAATGGAGAGGGGTAACTAGTGGTGTTCCCCAAGGGTCAGTCCTAGGACCAGTCCTATTCAACTTACTCATCAATGATTTGGAGGAAGGGGTAAACAGTGAGGTGGCAAAATTTGCAGATGATACTGAGGGCTTGGTTACACTGGCACTTTATAGCGCTATAAAGCCCCCACGAGCACTATAACCTCCTCCCCGTCCACACTGGCAAGGCACGTAGAGCTGTATAACTGCTGAGTTATAGCGCTATTGTTAATCCACCTCCGCATGGGGAATAAGGGTTGTAGCGCAGCTGTTGTAGCGCTACAGCAAGAATGTGGACACCCACTGCACTACAAGTGATCTCTGGAGATGCCTAGAGCCATTTAAGGCAATTGACGTCTCTTCCCTTTGTTTTGAACTTGGCTGGAGGAATGCGGAAGTACCTCTTTAGAGTTTCTCTCTTAACTCAGCAGATAAGTAATGCAAATGTTTAAGGAGGGAGCCTGTGTGAAAACAAAGCCTTCTGTGAACGGAGGCTCACTGACAGGCTTTCAGAAGAACAGAAAAATCACTCTCTCTCTCCCTCCGCATACACACAACACGTCCCCCCTCACCCCCCTCGTTTAAAAAGCACGTTGAACCCAGCCGAATGCTGGGATACCTGCCCTAATGCGCTGCTCTTAATGCCGCATTAAGTGCCCCAAATGTGGCCATGCTATACCGCTGGCGCATCTGAGTGTGGACATACAATAGCGCTATACATATTACTGTATAAGGGGACCGCTATAACCAATAGCGCTATAATCTTGTAAGTGTAACCATACCCTAAGCTGCTCAAAATAATTTAGTTAAGACCCAAGCAGACTGTGAAGAACTTCAAAAAGATCTCACAAAACTAAATGATTGGGCAACAAGATGGCAAATGAAATTTAATGTGGATAAATGTAAAGTAATGCACTTTGGAAAAAATAACCCCAACTATACATACAATATGATGGGGGGGCTAATTTAGCTACAACTAATCAGGAAAAAGATCTTGGAGTCATCGTGGATTGTTCTCTGAAGATGTCCATGCAGTGTGCAGCAGCAGTCAAAAAAGCAGAGAGGATGTTAGGAATCATTAAAAAAGGGATAGAGAATAAGATGGAGAGTATCTTATTGCCCTTATACAAATCCATGGTGCGCCCACATCTTGAATACTGTGTACAAATGTGGTCTCCTCAATCTCAAAACGGATATACTGACATTAGAAAAGTTTCAGAGAAGGGCAACTAAAATGATTTGGGGATTGGAATGGGTCCCATATGAGGAGAGATTAAAGAGGCTAGGACTTTTTAGCTTGGAAAAGAGGAGACTAAGGGGGAATATGATAGAGGTATATAAAATTATGAGTGGCGTGGAGAAAGTAAATAAGGAAAAGTTATTTATTTGTTCCCATAATAGAAGAACTAGGGGCCACCCATTGAAATTAGTGGGCAGCAGGTTTAAAACAAATAAAAGGAAGTTCTTCTTCACACAGTGCACAGTCAACCTGTGGAACTCCTTGCCTGAAGAGGCTGTGAAGGCTAGGACTATAAGAGGGTTTAAAAGAGAACTGGATAAATTCATGGAGGTTAAGTCCATTAATGGCTATTAGCCAGGCTGGGTAAGGAATGGCGACTTTAGCCTCTGTTTGTCAGAGAGGGGTGATGGATGGCAGGAGAGAGATCACTTGATCTTTACCTGTTAGGTTCACTCACTCTGGGACACCTGGCATTGGCCACTGTCGGTAGACAGGATACTGGGCTAGATGGACCTTTGATCTGACCCAGTACGGCCTTTCTTATGTTCTTATGAAGTGAACCATTACTGTACAGTACTCTCCATTAAAAAAAAATCACATTTGCTAAGAGAAACAAAAGTTGTATTTCTTATAATAGTTAGGGAGATGTTGTGGTATATTAGATACAATAAGTGGAAACTAGTAGCAAAGACTGTTTTTTTAATGGTGACCACTTTAGGACAGTAGTCCATCTCTATGCCACTGTTAATTTACTAGAATTGTGGGAAATTTTTTGTTTGTATTTTGTTTATTTGTTTTTTGTTATTTACAATTCAGCCATCATTACTGCGATCTGCGTGGTTGTCTCTCACTCTATCATCTAGCTAACTGCCTTAGAGTTAAAAAGAAGTAAACTTTTGAGGGGCTGAAGGAAAAAAATCGTAATTGACCTAAATTAATAAGGTAGGGGAAAAAAAGCTACTTTAAAAGGTAGAAGTAATTGAATGACTATAATTTTAAGTGTATTTTTATGATGGACACATTCCTGAAGTGTTCATTAACTAATGGAATTACGGTGGTGTACTGTTGCTGTCACGTCAGAACATCAGGTTAAAAGGTGCACAGGAGTAATGGGCTTTCCTGTATCTCGGAACTGTCTCTCACCTCTGGACCTCACTCCAAGGCATTGGGAGGAAGGAATCAAGAGTCTTATTGAAATTAAGGGTTATGCTCTCCTATTTCTCAGTAGTGCTGCTACGCACAAGCACAAGCCGAGCGGACAGGAGAAAATGCCAGTAGTGGAGAGGAAAATTCTCCAACTGAAACATTTGGAAGTAAATGAACTGTCTGCTTTAGAACACCAAATGAAGTTGACCTCAGAGGGTTAAACAATAGAAGCAAAGCACCTGAGCTTTAATATATTCAATTACCCAGAAAACAAAAATCAATTTTGTTTTTGTTAATACCATTGAAATATGCATTACACTATTTTAATTAAAGCAGTCTATTACACATGCTGTTCAATTCATTCTTGCATATTCCCCCAGAGCAGTAGGCATGTGCTGTGAGACAACATAATGAAAATAATTTACAAAGGAAACAATACAATAAATCAATCTGAAGCCTAATGAACCTGCATTACAAGAGTAGATACTTGGGTTTTTTTTGGAAGTGTAGTGCTTTCTTGTCAAATGATTAAAAGAATGCCCTGTAACAGTTAAAATTATCGCCTTGCTCCATCTCACTATGTTACTAAAAGACTGCAAGTCAAGTTGTAAAAGAATCTCAGCAAAGCAAACGGAAATCTCTTTTATTTACACTTTTTTCCCTCATTTTTCCTTCTGTCTAATCGTTTCCTTCTGTTCCAGGAGTCATCTACCTCACACCAACACCTGCAGGGACCACTGGGATTCAAAACAACTGCATAGCTCACGAGTCAGTTTATTTGTTACTGTTTGTATTATGGTAGAGCCTAGAGCCCACAAGTCAGATCACGATCCCTTTGTGGTAGGTATTGTGCAAACTCCTAATAAGAAAAGGCCTGAGGAGCTCACAGTCGAAACCGACAAGACAGATTAAGAATGAGAGTATTATGAGACCCTTTTTATGGATGTGGAATTAAGGCACAGAAAGATTAAGTGACTTGCCCATGGTCATGCAGAAAGTCTGTATCAGAGTCAGGAACTGAAGTGATATTGTCTGAGCTCCTGTACAGTGGTTCAACAAAAGAGTATTCTGTGCCTCTTCTTGCAGAGTCAGGTTGTCACCTATTAATAAAGCACAATACCATTTGAATCAATGACCAGGATGTATCCACAACCATGCTTCTCCCTGCCTATATTTCTACACTGCTCTCTGTACATACAAGGTTTGTCTTCACTGCAGTGTTAGTTTGACTTGGGAGTTGACCCTACCCTAACATCCATACACACATAAAAATCTCTACCTAGAGTTAAGTGGTGCTTTAAATTTAAGCTAGCTGGCTCTTTGGGAGATTTGGCTGAAGCTCATGTGCTGCTGATATTCGATCTAGTAATGCAATGGGGACTCAGATACTCTGTGCTGCTCAAGGGTTGTTATGCAATGTGATCACTCTCACTCAGGCTAGGATAACTCCATGTTGTTGAGTGGAATGTAGATAACTTAAACTAAAACTGCAGTGAGGAAAATCTCTGTCAGGCTGCCTCCCCCCCACCCTCCTTCCTGCCTGGGCACCAGTGCAGGAGTCCTAAAAGCACAGGAGACAGTCTCCCAACTCTCAGTTCTGATGCTTGGTGCCACAGCAGCCTGGAGAACTCTGCTCAGCCTCTTCAGCCACAGAATGGTGCATGCTCTGGCACTCTGTAGGGATGCAGGTGTGCAGTCTGGTCACACAGAGAGTCTGCAAGGGAATGGACCATATGCTCAGTGCTGATGGAATCTTCACAGAATTTAGCAGCCAAAATCTTAATAAGTCTCTACTGAGTATGTGTGAAAGGAGGCTTTTCAAAGACACATAACTTGGAAAATTTGGGCAGCTTTTCCATGGGAGCAGCAAAAGGTACATCCCTGATACCAGGGCAACCCTCCTCCCAAATTTTAAGTGCTTGCTCCAAAACGTGGAGGGTCTAGAGCACATACAATAAAAATCTTACAGCCAAGTCACTGTCTGGGGCAAAACAACACATTTTTCCCTAACTCAGTCACTGACACAATGTAACTATTTTTGTTAAAATTTAAAACATCCCCCCCCGCAAAAAAATATCTTTGGGCCAAGGCAGACACCTAGCTTAGAAAATTTGGAATAGTAAAATTTGGAAAAGTAATAAGCAGCTGAAGACGGGGTTAGGGAAGAGTTAGGGTGTCTAGGTGTCACTACCTGCACACCCTATAATACAGTATATACAGACATGGACGCCAAACTTCCAAAGAGCAAATTCTGCTCTCAGTTATGCATTGCACATGATATGAGTCAAGAAAGATTTTGGCCCGCTAACTCTTTTTGAGGCATCTCAGTCTGTTAAATTACCTACTTTGGAGAAGCCTAACTAGACCTTCACTGCTCAGTGACTTATAATTGCCTTTTTTAATTAAAAGCTTAAATATTACTTTATACTCATTAATCATATTATTAGATTAGAGCTGTTGATAGAAGGGGCATACTTCAGCTTTCAGGCATGATTCTCACTGAAGGCCATGTGTGAGTTGTGTGCGCATAGCAGAATGTGGCTTAAGCCTACAGTTTCCCTTCTTATACTTTAATTCCACTTACTTTTGGTCTCTCCTTTTGTTTTCTCTGACATACAGAATTCTAATCACTTCCTTTCTTCAGCAATTTCAGAGTAATATGATGATTAGAGAGACAAGGACTGGGTAGGTGAGGTAATATCTTTTATTGGACCAATTTCTTCTGGTGAAAGAGACAAGACGTCAAGTTTCAGAAGCTGGTCCAATAAAAATATTACCTTACCCACCTTGTCTCAGTAATAGCTTGGGATCAGCATGGCTTCACCACCACCACAAACAACAAAACGACAATGGCGGATGTAGTGATTTAGGCTGATAAGAGAAAACTGTTGGCTCTGAGTATCACCGGTTTGTGTAGCAGTCCCTCCACTTGAACTTTCAAGGAGCCAAATAAGATTCCAGTGCAGCCTAGACCAGCTAAATCACATGGGTTAAATTCATCTCTTTGCAAAGCCAGCATAAGGCCTATGCACTATGTTTGAGTCCATTCAAGCTCTATGTTGAAGGTTTAAGTGTGATTTAAGCCTTATGCTGGCTCTGAAAAGGGGTGAAATTAGATAAGAAAGTATTTGTAGCCCTCCTCATTTATATCCTAAATCTGCATAAAATACATTTTGAGAATTTGAATGCACACTGCTTATTTATCTCAGACAAACATGGCTCCCTTGGGGTTTGATCCTATTTCCATTGAAGCAAATGACAAAATTCTGTACGATTTCAATGGTAGTAGGTCCAGGCCCAAGTTAGTCTGGCTCTTGTGAAAACCACAAACCAGAACCTCAGCTGGTGTAAATCAATGTAGCTCCCATTACCGCAGTGGAGCTGGGCTGATTTACACCAAACAAGGATCTAACCTTACTTTTTTTTTTTTCTCCTCTTTACTCAGTGTGTCTCATTGGCAACAACCCAACACTGAAGCTTTTTTGTGCATGTTTCATTTTGTATAAGGTCAGCTAAGGTTTTATGTAAAACAGATGGGCAAACTTAAAAATGATTTTCTATATTGCACTGAGAACCAGTTAAAAATGCAAAAGTGGAAAAAATGTTTTTGTTCCTTCAAAGGTTGTTTCAACGACCTTTATTTTACCTTGTGCCTCAATTTTGGAAAAGAAAAAAAAATCCTTTCTGTTAGTGAAGCTGTTTGCTCTGCTAGTCACAAGAATCTAAAGAGGATAAGCAAAAAAAAAAAAAAAAATCAAATTCCAAATGGCTTATAAGATGCTTTTAACTAGGACATAGTACCAAACCAAAAAAGGAGTATGTTTAAAGGTATGTTCATCTAATCTGCTACACCTTTCTATTCACAGGCTTATAATTTTGCAGTAACTAAAGCACTAGGGCTGAAACTTGATAGCTACATATTTCTAACCTGGAAAAGGAAAGGGGGAATGCTTTTAAATTATCTATCCCCTTTTTACTTATACAAAAGAGAATCTGTGATCACAGAATTTTTTTATTTTTAGCCACATAAACAAGGATTCTGTGGCCATCCTGAGTTTTGGGTGGATTTTCTGATTTATTGAGTTCTTTTTCTCCTGTTAGAGCTGATATATTTTGATATTTCCAGTTGTTTGCATACATGTAAGCTATGATCGGTTTCCCATGATCTCTGCTGAGGGATCATATTTGAACCAAGGAGAACTACAATGTAAATATATCACTTTCGATTTAAATACTCATACCATGTTATTGTTTGAACTATTTCACATTTATGTTTCAATAGCAAACAGAAGCATCAGACAAGTCAGTACCTATTGTGCTAGGTGGTGCCATTCAGGGCTGGCCTTACCATAAAGAGAACTGAAGCAGCCACCACAAGTGCCAGATTGAGGGGTGCGCCACTTGGACCCAGAGTGTAGAAAATTGTGTCTGCTGCTGGTGTGTATGTATTCTCTCTTCTCTAGATACACAGAGATGGTGGAGTGCTGTTCTGGAGGAAGGAGGGCACAAGAGACCTTTCAAAGTTTTGGTCAAGCGAGCGGGCATGGGGAAGTCATTTGAGCTCCTCAGGTGCCAAAATGTTCTGGGCCAGCCCTGGTGCCATTTATTATTTTGATGGGGGGAGCTATTCACCAATTTTCCCTCTCCCACATTATTATTTTCTTCCTGTTGCATGATGAAACTGGAAGGAACCCTGCAACGCTTCACCTAAATTGCCTAGAGAAATTACGGCTGCACAAGAACCATGAGGCATTCCATCTTGGGCATGTTTCAGAGTGCTAATCAGATGGCAAAAGCCAGTTTCTATTTCTGTACACCATGTCTTGGCATCATGGGATGATGTGCCTAGACATACTAGAAATTCATCAGAGTGCTAGTGAGAAGATATTAATCATAATTCTCATATACATTAGTATGGATTCAAATTCTTAATACTATTATGTTGGAGCTTGCATGATGACTTTGATCTATGGGCAGTTACAAACCCTATTTAGCTGGTGAACCTAATAGTATGACCCAAGGACCCAGTGAGCATGACAGGGGGGCATGCTGGTACATAGGGTTACAGCAGAGATGGGCAAACTATGGCCCGTGGGCCACATCCAGCTCGCGGGCCCATCCTGCCTGGCCCCTGAGCTCCCAGCCAGAGAGGCTAGCCCAGCCCCTCCCCTGCTGTCCCGTCTCCCCTGCAGCCTCAGCGAGCCACACAGACAGCACTCTGGCCCACTGTTCCTGGGCAGCTTCAGTGGCGTGCCTGGCTCCAGTGGGGCTGCAAGCTCCTGCAGGGCAGCGTAGCTGGCTCTGGTAGGCTTTGTGGTTACCAGACTTGCTGCCCTGAGCAGCTTGGGGTAAGGGGGTGAAGGCCTGGGGCTTGGATAAGGGGCAGGAGGTCCCAGGGGGCGGTCAGCAGGGAACGGGGAACAGGGGGTAGTTGGATGGGGCAGAGATTCTGGAGGGGCAGGTGAGGGATGGGGAACGGGGGGTTGGATAGGTGTGGAAGACCTGGGGGTCTGGATAGGGGTGGGGCAGTCAGGGGACAGGGATGGGGGGAGGTTGGAGGGGGGTGGAGTCATAGGGGGTCTCAGAATGGGGTGGTCAGGGACAAGGATCAGGGGGTTTAGATAGGGGATGGAGTCCCGGGGTGGGGGGATGGCTAGGGGTGAGGGGTCTCTAGAGAGGGCGGTCAGAGGACAAGGAGCGGGGGGTTGGATGGGTTGGGGGTTCTGAGGAGGGCAGTCAGGTGGCGGGAAGTGGGTGGGGGTCAGAGAGGGGATGGGGCCAGGCTGCTTGGGGAGGCACAGCCTTCCCTACCCAGCCCTCCATACAATCTTTGCAACCACAGTGTGACCCTAGGGCCAAAATGTTTGCCCACGTCTGGGTTACAGGGATCCCTTGGGTTCACCATATAAGGTATCTGCTGAAAGTACCTATCACACTAGTCATCATAATCACTGAAAAACATATGTGCAAATAATGAGCAAGGAGTTATGTATGCATACTGAAAATATGTTCTTAAAGTATGCAAGTTAAGACAGGTCGCCAGATGGTGATAACCACATTCTAGGAAGGAAGAAGTTTGTAAACACTTATCTCTCTGGCACACCATTGTGTAGTGTATGCCACCAAACCAACTTAATCAGCATATGGAGACAGGCTATGTTTGCTGTCTGGGTCAGGTTCAGGCCCAAGGAACTATAACGACAGAGGAACTCCAAAATTAGCTTCTGAAGAGTCCTGGGGTAAGGGGCCACATACTGAAATTGCATACAAGTGGAGAGAGGACAAGATTTCATTCTTTACCAAGAAAGTAGTGTTTGTTTCAGGAAAAAGGCTTAGCTGAAAGTTCTGGGAAGTACTTTGGGTGAGATTAACTTCTTGAGACAGAAGGATAACTTGTTAGTTAAGTTAAGGCTCTAGAAAGCAATTTATGATTTTCTTTTGAATGTAACCATTTGTTTCCAATATTTTTTACTGTCACTTGACTCTGGGTCTTTGATGATAGATATATTTATAGTAAAAACAAGTTTAACTTCTGTATACTAAGCAGAGCAGTGATATTGAGTTGAAAGTAGTAAGTGGGTGTGCACTATTCCTTTGGGAGCAGCGAATCTCAGAGTTCTATGAGAGTGTTCAGTAGATCAAGGGCTGGGGTACTCCAGAGGAATGCCTAGATAGCTCACGGGTTGGTATATTCCTATCACTAACCTGTACACCGAGAGTGAGGCCAGCCTGTGTTGCCAGAGACTGGTGGATCAGGGAGCTGACCCACAGCAGGCATATATAAGCCTTCCTCACTCTAAAGGAAGGTGGTAGTGAGGACCCTCAAAACTCTGACTCCCCCTGGGAAGCACTACAAATAGCGATCTTCCATTCAAGTGAAATGAGGGAACAATTAAATGACTCTGTTTAGTGATAGCTAAAGGAATGGAAGATGCAGCCCAAAATATTAGACTACAGAAATGTGGAGGCTGGGATTTGGGATTTGCAGCTGTTTGGGTCAGAAGCAAAAAGGCAGCAGGAAAGCAATTAGAAAGCTAGGAGAGAACAAGTGAAGCATTTGATCGCATGGCCGTAGATACATTTGGAAAATAGCTTATCTAGAGATTAGTTATGGGGAAAGAGACACCGGGATGTTAACGACTCACCTGAGTCTGTACAGAGGGTCATGGATGAAGCGAAACTTGGAATCACGAGCCGAGCTGTGTAACTGATTTTTTAGTTTACTGGCAGTTTCAAACAATCAAAAGACATTTCAGTTCAGGACAAACAGAAACAGATGTTTCAGTGAACAGAACAAAAAAAGGCTGGAAAATTCACTTTTAGTTTGAATGAAACTTTTCATTTCTAGACATTTTTTACAAATACAAAGGAAATGAAGGAGTTGTTTCACAAAACTCAAGGTGGCAGCACCATTTCCTTTTTATCTAATAGCCCATTGGCTACCTTGGATGTGGGACACCCACTCTGGAGCAGAGACTTGAACTCTGGTCTCTCTATGTCAGGTGAGTGCCTTAAGCACCAGGCTGTTGGATATTCTGGAGTAGGGAGCACTCTCTCTCTCCTTCTCCTCCCCCAACCCCTTACAGCTGTTCCACTCAGGCAGTTAGTTGCTGGTTAAGCACTGAGAAGTGAGGGTTTATATACCTCTTTTAATCCTGTCTAATGTTAATGTGGCTATTCTCATCCTTATAAACAGCCATTTTTGTTGGCGTTTTTTGGAATCCTGCTTAGCTCTTTGTATCAATATCTCCTGGCAATGGCTTCCATAAGCTAAAAATATTTCCATCGATCAGTTTTATATATGCTGCCTTTCCATTTGATTGTATGTTCTCTTTTTTCAGAATATGGAAGAGGGCAAATAAAAGCACTTAGCCTACTCACTCCACAGTATTCAATCATTTTTTTAATATTTCTATCATCCCCTTTTATTATCTCCTCTTTAAATTAAATAATTCTACCCATTCTCTTCAATATCTGTTCATATGACAGTTTTCCCCATGCCTCTAATTATTTTCAGTACTTATCTCTGAAACCTCTATATCTCTGTTCTCGCCTTTTTTGATCAGAACACAGTACTCTAGGTGAGGGCACAATATTCATTTACGTAATCAAATCATATTTTCACTAATATTTCCCACTCATTCATTTGAATATGTTCATATTATGTTTTTTTTAAAATAAACTGTCCCAGCACCCCATCACCCATTTCTGAAAGGCACCACATAGAGCAGGAACTTGTCTTTCCCAATTCACATGGGTAGGGCCCACATCATGAGAAGCTGAAGGCTTGTGCTGGCTGCTACTGAAACAACTATGGCAAAGAAGGTAGAAGGAAAGATGATACCCTCAGATATGTGAAGCAGCTTACTTTAGAATTTTTAGGAGCTGCCTGTGGTCAGGAATTGGGGGTACAAGTTGTTTGGGGCACATATAGAAAGGGCAGGTAGACACAGGAACGATACAAGGGAACTAATTAACAAAAATCCAATCAACCTCCTAACTACCAAGTTTTGTACCTGTTAGCAGTTTGCTTATGTTATCTGCCTGAGACGGTTTGTCTATCTTGCCTACTTAGACAGTAAGATTTTTAATGAGTTATCACTATTATTTTTACCTAGGTAAAGCATGTGAGTAGTTCACATTATTCTCCCTATGGGTGTTGTCTTGCATTTATCGACACTGAATTTCATCTGCTAATTTGTTGCCCATTTATCTAGCTTCATTAGGTCTTTCTGAATTCTTCACAGTGTTCCTCAGTCTTGACAAAAATTCATAATTTATTTTACAAATATGAGAGCTTTGGCTCAATATAGCTGTGTTCAAGCCTTTAATATTCCAGAAATTCATGAAGATTAGAAACTGGTCTCTGATTAAGTTGAAAATATGTATTTGATGCTACTACATGAATTTGATTGTGAACATATGCATATTTCACCCATTAGTGACTTGAATTACTAGTTTAGAAGTTCAAATACCAACCTAGGAAACTTGGTGAACAATTCACATGCGACCATTGTTCATTCATGGTGTTTTTTGAATGTTTCTGAATCATGAATATACTTGCAAACATCAGGACTCTTACGTGAAAACTTCACCATGCCAGAAAAACCAAACTTCATCAAGTTTTGTGCTTGGTCAATACTACTAAAGCAGCTCCTATGTTCATGCAGTTTTTAGTCCAAGACTAGACATGGATTAATTTGACATGATGGAACAGTTATGTATGTACTCATTTGTATTAAAAAAGAGTCTGAGACTTTGAAAGAAATAAGGAATTTGAGACAAATTGATGACATTAGTAAGTGTTTAATTCATTAAACTTTGTATGGAAAGGGAAAACTACGAAAATAAAGGAAACCTAGTTGACTATGTAACTTGAAACTGACATGCTTAGCATTACTTTAAAGAAGGAAACATAAGTTTAAGCTTGAGGGGCATTTTTTGAGTACAAGGGAAATTACGTGACAGTTATTTAAAACAGAATAAAATCATCAAGACAATTTTTAGTTTAGTTTACATTCAGCTTTTTCAGAAGACAAATAATCTTTAAACAGGCCAAAATGTTAGGAGTATTTCAGCATTAAAATTCTTTGATGTATGAAGACAAATTGAATCCAGGATGAATCCACAAGAACAGTAAGAAGTAATAAAGCTGCTGACTGCTTACAACTGTTAAATGTTTAGTCTATGAGTTCAACAACGTTCCCAGTAACTAAAACGAGAAAATTTTTTTATTGCAGATGGCTGGTATGGTTTAAGTTAGAATACTTTGAGATATCCATGAAGATGAATGTTCGGATCCTTAGGTGTATTACTGAAATAGAGATATAAACAACAAATAATTGGAATTGAAGTCCTGCCTCCTTATAAAGTATTTAAGAAGGGTAAAAACAAAACACTTACTGGAGTTCTAAACATACTGTAGCTCTGGCTGTCTCATCCTGATACCTTCATGAGAGGATTTCTTTAACCACAATTAAAGTTACAGGAGACACTGCTAAAAGATCCAGTCAAAAAATGTCTGTTATGGTCATGGTCCTTCAAGGTATCTGGGAATTATATTTTAATATGTTATCTTTGTTCTATATTTGTTGGAGAGAGTCTTTAGGTTCTGAAGTGACAATCAAAGTAAGGACATGAGGAAAGAATATTAGTGAATTATTTCCTCTATGGATTTAAAGCAACTTTACCCCCCCCCCAAGTTAATGTAATTGCTAATTTTGGTTTGATGAGATATTAAATTGGCAAGCAATATTTTAAAAGACTCTGCAAAGAGCAAAAAGTTCAGCATTACTTATGTTTTACATTTACAAGTGCAAAGCAATTGCATCATTTCCCTAAGCAGATGGAAAGCACTGACTTGTTATAACACACAGGAAGCCATGCAAGAGGACAGACATGAAAATACAAACTTCAGTCATTTAAAATAAGTGAGCTTCTCCATATGTAAATGTATATTGCAGTTATATGCAATACTGTCAATCCCAACTGTTCAAAAATCTTGAGAATGGCTTTTAAAAAAGCACATGATTTTTAAATACAAGTGTTGGGTTTTCTGCTTTGTCTTCTAGCTTTTGAGCCCATAAAGTGCATTCTGGTCACATTTGCAAGCTTTTCTCTGCAACCATGTAAACTAGAATGTTTAAAAAAAAAAACAGCTGAGATTCTCACATAATCACATCACTTCAAGAAATGGGTTTGGAGAAAAACAAGTACTGCGAGACTCATAATAAAAATAATGTGTGTAGTCTATACTGTAATATAGCACTATATTGTGTCACCAGCTTGCAAACAGAAATCCCCATTGATTTCAGTGGGGAATTGTGTTTGAAAACAGATGGAACAATATCATCACTAGAACAGGTTTAACAATATACCTTTATCAGATCCTATATCTAAAAAGCCGAGCAAAGTTGCCTTTAGGGATACTCTGTGCAGAACATCTAGGCAGTCCTAAGAACCCTTCTCTTCTGCACAAAGCTTCACTAAGAAGAGAAGATGGGGCTTAGAAGTACACAGATCCTTCTCCTCATATTATGATCAGCATGCTACCACCCCCAATAACTTATCTGCAATTATTATGGGTAGGAGAGACAAACTAAACAAACAAAAATCAAGAGAGCCATGCCTAGGAAATATCTATTTCCTAATAACCTCCAATGAGGCTGCACCCACTGGTTATCCCACATATAGTCCACTAGCACAGAATGGTGCATGGAAGCCAGTATAAGGGGGCTGAAAGTGTAAAGAGGGCATTAGAAATTGGAGCCTGCAGCACATCCCAAATCTGTGGCCTTCCAGTCTTGGCATACGTTCTGTTCAGCAGAGCCCCAAGAATTGAATCACATGAATTCAGGGCTTGATTGTGATCTTACACATCAGTGTAAATCAAGATTAATTCTACTGAAGTCAGCAGCATTATGTTGGTGTAAGTCAGATAAAATTAAGACCAGTATTGCTTGTATTCATGTATTTCAAGCTATTTTATTTGTATTCATAATAGATACCTTATAACTCTTCTCAATATGTAATTATGGGCTATAGATAGCCGAGGAAGTTTGCTAGCATCTAGCCTCTTTATGAAGGGCAAAAGATGATAAAATGCTTTGGAGCATTTAGTTTCTCTTGCTCTGATCTATGCTCAAGCAAACAAGAGGATGCTATAATTAAACATGGATTAAAAATAGATTTTTCCAGGACTGTAACGATGACTGCGAAAATGGACAACAGAATTCTTGATTAGCAATTGAAGGAACAAAAGAAAGTGTTTTTGTAACAACAGAAATTTAAGCTGTTACAAACTGGCAATATAATTCTGCATAATATACTTTCTGTGAAAAGCAAGCATTTGGGGATCTTTGCTTTTCAATTGAAATATGGTAATTTAAATGTCTCAGTGTAAAAGAAAATAAATATGCAAGGCTTGAGGGAGCCCATTGAGTGACTGAGTGGCAGACATTTCTCTCCAGGAAAGGTTGGCCCAATCCGCAAAAGCCAAAAGAAAGTGAGAGAAGCGAGAGGAAAACCTAGCTTAACAGGAAGGTTTTTGCAAGAAAGTCTTCAGGCAACAGAAAACCTGTACACCTGACTGCTTACCTCATCATTAGTATTCCTGCTCCATTTATATCCCGTAAGAGTTACTACAGTTTTGGCACCTATGAGGCAAATTCTGCTTTTGTAACTGCACTAGAATTGGATCTAGTTTGCAGTACAAGGGGAAAAAGAATTGATGCACAAGGTGAAATGAGAGTGGAGCAATAATCAATAGAGCAGTAGCATCTGCTGCACTGTGGATCCTCCCACTTGTAATAAAAGTGTGATGCACAAGAATGTTGGAAAGAGACTTTACTTGCTGGATCCAGTCAAGATTACAAAAGGCTAACACCACATCAAGGGATAATAGGGATCAGTGAATAGTGACTCCAGCCAGTGGCTACTGTTAAATCTTGACTTCTTCCTTCAAATATCAACCAAAACCAACAATCACAAACTAATTCAACCAACCTGTAAAGCAATGAAAACCATCTAGAATGGGGACAATCTGAATCCTTGATAGACGGGAGGATTATTCTGTCTCTTTTTAAAAATCATTTAATAACTATTCTCTGAACTGTGGTGGCATTCTGTTGATGTGACCACTTGTTTTCAGAATGGTCCCTTCTGCTGAGCTGGATCAACAATCTGGAGCTTCTGGCTGTTGCATGTGCCGTTTTTTCATTGTCAGTGTCAAGTCTCTTTCTAGGATCCCTCACAGACTAACAGGTTCATGAGACTTAACGTGCTCCATCTTTGTCAAAAATTCAATTTTACTACATACTCCAGTGTCAGAAGTAAAGTGTGACACAGGAGGCTTGGGAGAGACAACCGAATTTTATTTTCTGGGGCCCAGACACCTGTCCTGGCTCAGGGTATATCAGTGCTCCAGTCACATGGCAGGAGTCAGAATCCATTGTTATACCTGCTCATAATACATCACTAGGAGGAAATCATTGACCAATGCAGAGACCATGGCATTCTGACTACATCAGCTCGCTGTACTCACTTCCAGCTATGCTGAATAATGAGATTCTCACAAGATCAGCTATTTTCAGAAGATTTCTGACATCTTGGGCAGAAGTTATATCCAGTAAACTGAAATCTTCCAATTTGCATCAAACCATACATCTAAATAAATAAATTATAGGTTTGAACCCAGAGATCCAGAATTGACCTGAAGTTCAAAGTGGTTCAGATCTGAGATTCCAGCTTTAGTCCATCTCTAATCGAGACAAGTGGTCTAATTCTGATCTTTGTGATATCAATGAAAATCCAGAGTAAGTCCATTCAACCTCAGTGGAGTTGGTCTGGATTTGTACTGGTTACATACAGATTAAAAAAAGACTGTTCCTATATATATTATTGTGTTGTGGGGTGCATAGGGCCAGATCCTAAGCTGGTGTAAATCTGCATACCTCCATTAACACTGACTTATGCAAGCCCTTTGTTTTAGCCACTGCTTAACGTAAGAGAACAAATTGTGTTTAAGAAATGTTTGTGGTTGACTCCTTACAAATATTGTTAACATGCACCCTTGGAGGGATGTTATGAAAAAGAAGGAGGCCTTTGTACTACTTTTCAACTAACTCCTTTGGTTGTTGACAGCTGCTCTTGCAATTAGCCCTTCTCCTGACCTTCTGGTCTACCACAACATGCTTCAGAGATCTCTGGGAAGGGAAGCTATTACACCTAATGTATTTGGACAAGTCCAGCATGTGTAGAAATTAATAAATATGCTCTAGTCTTTTCATTTCTTCCTTTACAAGAGCTTCCATACATATATGCAGCATACACATCTGCTTACCTGCTCAAACTAATGGTAATGGATCTAGCAGGATGCAAGGAACACAATACTCCCTCAAGGAAAGTTGTGAACAGGGAGCCCCTTCCCTAAAGGAAGGTAAGAGCAGTGAAGGGGCATCTTAGAATGGAGGATGGATTTCTGTGAAGACACCTTTCCTTTGACATGGAAATTATAAATATTCTGCAAGGGGTCTCAACTTCCTGAAATGCAAAAATTCACCTTCCACAATGCCTTTGTTTTCTCTGGACTACAATAAATTGAGTTTAATAGCTAAAAAATTAAATTCAAAGAAAAAAATACATACTTAACAGCTCATAGTGCCAAGTTAGTGTGAGCCAGGCATACTTGATCATTCTTCTAATGCCAGACAGCTAGATATGTAAGCAAATGTATGCCATCACTCCATTTGATGTAAAAGTCACATTCTTTAGCCAATAACTCTGAATTTATTTGTGGGAAACAAAGGGGAAGGTTGCAGCCATGATTATTTACTGTGTGAATGTCATGCAGACATTTTTGCTAGCTCACTGCAATGATTTTTATTAATAAATTAATCCCCCTGTAATATTCAATGTGTGTAAGTCTTTACTGATGAATGTATAGTGTTCTCATATTCACACTGAGGCAATTAACCGTTAGCTAGGTTTCAATCTCATGAAATACTTCCTAAAAGTGTAAGACTGGAATAGACTGCCTCGGAAAGTCATGGAAGTTTCTTCACTGGAGGTTTTCAAAAGGAGGCTGCTTGGATGGTTTAGATGCCAAAAATCTTGCATCTTGTCAGGGATTACACTGTCAACGGTTCTCAGACTGTGGGTTAGAACCCCAGAGTGTGTCTTGACCCCATTTTAATGGGCTTGCCAGGGCTGGCTTAGACTTACTGGGACCCAGGGCCAAAGCTGAAGCCCAAGGGCTTCAGCTCTGGGCAGCAGGGCTCAGGTTACAGGCCTCTTGTCTGGGGCTGAAGCCCTTGGGCTTTGGCTTTTGCTCCTCACCCGAGGAGGTAAGGTTTGGGTGGGTTCACGCTTTGGTCCCCCGTCCTTGGGTCATTTAGTAATTTTTGTGGTCAGAAGGGGGCTGCGGGACAATGAAGTTTGAGAACCCTTGGACTAGATGATCCTTGCAATCCCTTCAAATCCTGTGGTTCTATGACTGTAATATCCAAGTCTATGCCTGCATCCACTGGTCATTTTAAGGTATCCTCTCCCTTAGGAAGAAACCCTCTCTCTCTGAATGAATACACAAAGACTGAAATATCACAGAACAAATGGGGCTCTGTTGCATAAGGAGTAGCGGGAAGTGAAGGACACAGGGTGAGGACCATGTGTATTGACTAATCCACACTCTCCATTCCTCTAACCCCAGCAGAGCATTGCCAGAAGGGAGGTTCTCAGAATGCCAGAGCTTACTGTGTTTGTAGGTGGGCTATTGGAGTACTGGGTAGTCATTGTGCCAAAGCTTTGCATGATGGCTATTAAAAGAGTGGCTGTGCAGGAAGGCATAAAAGTCCCACTCCCAAATTGGTTAACCTCAAAGCTCATTCACGTGTCCAAAGCACAAGTGACAAGGATTTCATCCATATACATTATCTTTGCTTTTGGTGAGCAGAATGTGGGGGAGATGGTCAGGAGGGTGTCGGAAAGGCAATGGGTTGTCCTTAAAGATACAAAGTCTATCTATATATTTCAGTTATCCTTGGAAACAGGTATTTATTTATAATTTGCAGGTATGGTATATAACCTATATGTAATACAAATACTGCCCTTCCCCAGTCACAACTGAGGTGTATTATACGTTTACAATAAATAAGTTAAAACTGTTGTAGTTACCGCTGATAAATCTAGAGGTATAGTCTAAGTAAAGCCTCAGAGGCATATATACAATGTAAAGGCACTGGAAAGTTTCTTCTTCTTTAGGGACTCAGGCCAGCATAAACTCACTAATTTGGATATGAAAAGCAACAGAAAAGCTGTTTCCAGGGGCTCCTTTGGGATTCTCCCTGTAAGAGAGAAATCCTAGGATTTTGTGGAGCTGATACAGCGGTGCTATGCCACCGGCAGCCATTGCCAGAAAAAAAATAGGCCGTGGCCATTTCTGCCCCTTCTGGTAAAAGCTTCATATAAAGAGCCGCCCACTGGAAGCCATTTTCAGTGCACAACCGCAAGCACCTTTACAAGTTCTATGAAGTCTGTGTAGGATTCTGCATTTGCTTGAGAGTCAACTACAGACACTTCCTACCAATTAAATATTAACGGATACACAGACATCTCTTTCAGAGAGCCCTCCTCTGGCACTTTTCTCCCAGTCCTCCACTAAGCACAGTTTGACTGGATTAGAACATCTAGCTTTTTTATTTTAAACAAATAGGACAATTTATTAAACAATCTTCCCTTTCTCACTGAAACAGGTTAGTGTTCAAGGCTGTCTGAGCTATTACTCAGCTTATAAATGGTTTCTCCAAGTGATTACATGGTTTTAGAGCTGATTACTTTAAATGCATGAGTCATATTTTTGGTTACAATAACCTAGTAGGCCATTATAATGTAACGTTTTGATTCTACCACCTTTACTCATGTGTAGTACCTTACCCCAGGAGTAATCCCTCCAAAATTAGTGGCACTACTGACAGAGTAAGGCACTACTCACCATGAGTAAGCGTGGCAGAACCTGGCCCTAACTGACTGTTCTGTACATGTGTTTTCAGATGCTTTCCCAAATTCTGTGTATGATTATATATAGTTAAGCATATTCCATTCTCTTATGACAAAGCACAGCACTGACCACTAAAAACTGAAAACCAGAATACCCCGGGAACATGTATTGTAGGGAGGGCAGGTAGTGTAGTACTCACAGTGCTCATTAATTTGCTATTAAGTTCAGTGAGAGGCTTCCACGATTCTTGTTGCAAACCACAGGGTCCTTTACTGTAACTTTAAATAGTTCGATGACTTATCTTTTCTATCGTAGTGAACAGTAACTATTGATTAATGATAGGTTGTTGAATGTTTCAACAGTAATGCTGTAGTAAGTCTAGGACTCATAGGGTCAGATCTGTTGGTTGTTAGTTGCTGTCAAATACAAAGGGATTGTTCTAATATGTTTGGTATTACAGTCAATTAATCCTTTTCTGATTTCTGTGAGTATGTCACAAACTAGTGAAATGAAACCATGGATATCATTTTATGAGAAAGACAATAATGAATTTCCAAATAAGGCTTTTCTGAAACCCAGTAGAGAGCACAAACAACAGCTTGGTGCTTGCTTTCTGGAATCTAGCCTAACATGATTTGGGCCCAGTTTTAACAAATAAAAAGTCTGAAAAATGTCTCTTGACATTAACTTTAGGCTGGGATTCTGATTGTATTTACTCTCTTTATTAATGTATAGATTTTACAGCTCAGTGCAATAGCAGAAAATTACAGATAAAGAGGACTAAGAGCCTTATTCTGACAGATGCTAGCTGTATCTTGCAAAATTTCCTCAACTTCCATTACAGGCTTTGCTAGCTGATGGTTCTAAGCACCGCACGAGATTGGGTTTATGTGTCACATTTGGTGTATTTCCATATTCAGTACATACTGAGCCCAGTCCTGTAGCACTTACCAATGTCAGCAGTTGACTGACTTTTGAGAATCTGCATGTGAGAAATGGTTATATTACTATGCCCAATATTGACTACTGGTATGATGCTTCAAGTTGGAATTTATTTTTGATAGCTTTTTTTCCCCTTTCTAAACTGTTTTTATATAGAGAGAAATTTAGAGACTGTTTGGGAAAGGGTATTTTCTGAATTCCAGAGTTGAAGTTAAAAATATGGGTTCTATTTAGATTAAAAAACAGCAGTAAAAATTTTTGAGTCTAGATGACTAAAATTAGATGCCTGAAATCATATTTAAGCTTCTGTATAAAACTGCATTGGTGCTGAATACCCCAAATTCCCACTGAAGTTATACCAATGTGAGAATGATGAAGTGAGTTCAGAATAGGCCCATTAGGTTTATGCAACTGAATAATACAGTAAAGAGCAGGTTTTAATTTGCCTTTAAAACAACATAGTTTGCACAGTTCCACTGGCAAAACCCAAGCGATCAGCAGCAGGACAGGGCCTTAGTAGCAGCAATAACCAACCACTGCACTCCAGTGTTTTTTACATGTAATTTATGGCTGTTGCCTATATTCAGATATGGGGATGAGTATAGAGACTGCAGCTGGGGGTGGATTTTTCATTTCAGAGGGGAGTTTCTTGCTGTCAACATTTCTTCTGATCTGGATTGGAACAAAGAAATTTCAAAATTTTCTGCAAACTGGAATTCCCCAAAACCCTGGATTTCAGGTCAACCAAACCAATTTGTTATAACTGTACCCCAATTTTTTGCAATAAATATATAGATATATATGCTTGGTAAGGTATAGTAATGGAGTATGGTAGTAATGCAAAACTTGTACTACAGACTTGTAAAAAAAATAGCTTAACCAAACTGAGGCCTAAAGCCTAAAGACTTGACAGAAGCAACTAACCAATAGCTGACCCTGTATCATTAGATGTTACAAGATAGACTGCTGTCACAAACAGGTGTGGCTAAACTGCCAACAGGCAACTACAGAATGCCAGTTTATATCAGCTTCAGATATTTTAAGTTAGGATCATCAGCAGATATTCACCCACAATAACGCCATAGTAACTAATTGATGCTAATAAGATTGAGGTACAAGGCCTAGTAACCTATGGGAGAAGAGTGAGGGAGTACAGCTAAGAAAAAGGGGCTGAAACCCTTGCTGCATATGTATAAGCATTCACTCAACCTATGTTAAAAAGTAGCACTCAGCCCACGCACTCTGGGTAGATTTCCTGGAATCCACCAGACCAAGGATCTCTCGTGGTTTATCTTAAAAATTACAGTGCTCTCCGGCAAAGGATAATGAGAGCTTGCAAATGCTGGACATAGAGATGATGCAGAATCTACTTTGCTGTGTTGTTGTGTTTGTGATACTATGGATTGTTCAGATTAAACTATTACAAATTCAAATGGTCTTCCCCTAAGTGTGTATGTGTCTCCCACATATACTGGGGTCTTCACTCTCAAATTAACTGTTATACTGTGACTGATGTACTGGCAGCTGAACCTTGCTAAACACATGAGGTTAAATTGGAAGATCTGGATAATACCTAATCAATAGATCAAGAAACACATTTCTTCCACAAAATTTAAATGTTCATTCCAGTTGAGACTTCTTGTCATTTTATATTTTTGTCATACGAAATTAAGAATGTGAAATGAAAAAAATCTTTCTAAAACAAAAAATCAAAATTTTCTATTCTGAAAAGGTCAAAATGTAATGTTTAAATCTTATCAAAATACTCTTTTCAATTTTCATTTCTAAATGACTTTTTGACAAAGACTTTTAGCTTCCTCAAAATGTTTCCCTTGACAAAAGCTGTTTTGTTGAAAAAAATGTTGATGGCTCTAATTGGAACTCCTCAGGTCTTTCCTCTGATTTAGCACACCCCTATTGGCTACCCATAATTTGGCCATATATATTTTCACAGAGCACATGCTATCTACTGTAAGAAAGGGCGGAGGGGTTGGCAATATTCAAATATGAACAGCCTTATGTCTGTGTTTTGGAAGATCTCTATGGGTGACAAATCATCACAAAACCTTTTTACAAGAGGCAGACATAAGTAAGTGTAGCAAAAATGGTATCTCTGAATTACCAGGAAGATAAGAGATACAGAATGTATAAATAACTGACAAAGGGACCAATGTAAAGTACAGAAGCCAAAAAAATCCCCTCCTTAGTATAGCTGAACATGAAGCATGGATGTGGTGCTGGAACACAGTATTGGGTATGGGAAGGAAATTAAATTTTACTTTTAAATTTTAACCATGAATCTTTTAGGAAAAGATTTACTGATACAGATGGGTATTAACATACATAAAACATGGTAGCAGATAACCTTTTAAATTATAGACTTTTACAGACCTGTATTTTAGAGTGATATGTCCTGGAATTATAAACAGTATCAGGCATTCTCAAACGATCATAGTACAGATCAGCTCTTCATAGGGAGGTCATCTCGAGTCCCATCTTCCCTCCAAATCACATCCAATTCATGATGGTGCAACCTCTCTCCAACAATCATTGTAATTTTTTGCAAATAAGGTGGTCAATAATTTGTATGTGCACATGCAAAAAAATGGTAAGAACCATACACAAAATGAATATACTTATCCCTCTCCCATTTCATTGTAAACCCTGGCTCCATTCCTCAAATCCAAGAATCAATTTAATCTCTCTCTTTCTCTCTCATACACACACTACACTTCATTGCATTATTAGTAGTACTGGATTCTTCCTGCCCACTACAGTGATTGTTAAGTTTTAGTTCTTTCCCATCCCATGCCAATCACATCCACAACCTTTCTCCCCTCTTCTCACAGAAGATCCCATAATGCTTCCTCTCCTGGCTAAGTGCTCCCACATTCCACTAGCTCCCCATATCCTTTATCCAGGTCTGTTCTCTTCTCACCTGGTTCACTGATACTTGCCCTAGCCTTATTCCCCAATCCTAGCCCTGTGTTCCTTCCCTCTATTTCATGGTCCTTCCTTCACGTAAGATTCCTGGTAGCTGCCTTGTCTGGGTTTCAATTTCATACCTCTTTCCAGGATCAAGCTCTCTTCTATCCAACCCTGCTGCCTTCTGGTTCTTCTTTTACCCATCTATGTCCCAAACAACCTTGCTGGCTGGCGCAAAGGTCAGACCCCATTCTGTCTCCCACACATGGTGATTTGTGGACAAGTGAAGACATGCAAAATGGAACAAGAAGTTAATGTGAGTTCTAGGCTATATCCTGCACCCAAATAATATTTCATAGGTGCAAGAAAAGACTATGGGTATAGATGTACTCACCAGTGATCACAGGTGATATTTCAACAAACATTGATATAATTTTCCTTAAAATAAACACACACACAGACACACACACACGGCACTTGTTTTGATTTAAATATGGATCTTTTCATGAAATATTTAATTACTCATTCCAAAATTATTTATTACAGCATAGGGCACTCAAAATTACTTGAGGGTTTTCAGCAAGTTCTTTCTGAAAGTAATTATTATTAGTTAAAAAGTTAGTAAAAATTGTTTGTTACATTAATTAATCCTTGCCTACACATTAGACACAAAGTAATTTTATAGCGGTACATTGTAACAATTGCATAATTAATAACAATTGTCATTCTTATAAGAAATCATTTTACTGCAGAAAAAGTTAACAAAAATTGTACATATTTGAGAGTTTACTAACTAAAAAAGCATGCACAAAGTGTTGGGAGCATTTCCCTTTTCAATACGTACATATAACATTGAAATTAAAATCTTTTTAGATATCTGATTTTTTTGGTTTGCTGGTCCAACCAAAAATAAACAAATACATTTTAAAAAATGGAGGTCAAATAAAAAACAAAAATTTTAAACATCGTTTGAACAGGATATTTTAAAAAAATAAAATTGAAGTAATATTTAAAACAAAAAAGCAATTTGAGCAGAAAAAAAATCAAACCTTCATTTACAAAATGTCAAAATGAAACACTGATTTTTTAAAAAAGTTTTGGATGAAACAATTTAGTGAATTCACCATGGCTTTGAGAAATGTGTCCATCAAGATGCATCTGAATTTTCACCAAAAAAAAGGTTTGTTTGAAAATCTTCATCTAGTTACAATCATGATACACTTTTAGAGCTCTACCATGTTCTGTTTCACAGTGACAATGAAGTTTCACATCGCCAGTTCTATTATACACTGCCAGATATTACAACAGGTAACCAATCCTTTTTCTTCTTGTTTTGTTATCAAATAGCATTTTCCATAATGCTGAAGCCATTTGATAAAATAAAACAAAAGTACATCAAAGAGAAAACACACAATATAGTAACAAAATACATAAAAAGATCAAAAGCTCAGTCTTTGACTTGACAATGTACAAAGGTTCATCTTGTACAAATAAAATAGACAAAATTCAGCAATTATTCAAAATCCCTACAGTGTTACATTGAATTAGGAAATAGAGTCTGTTTCTACAAGAAACAGATTTTTTATTTTATCTGTGTGTCACAGGCAAAATTTCATTGGCAATCTTTCACCTAGTTGTATATCTGTAGTAGCTCCTGGATGTATCAATCCTGGCTAATATTTTACTATTTACTAGTTCCTATTTCTTCTATAAACACTGATGTTCAAGTACAGAAAATATGTAGCAATATTGTCCATTTCTGCTAATAAATATTTGGATGTAATTGAATCTTAAGTAAAATTGCAAGTTTATTAATTTAAAGATTTGGCAGAGAAGTTCTTGGGCATAATGGTTTCTACTCATATTTCATACTGGAACAAAAAAATGCTATCCATTCAGCTAGTTAAATATCTTATGGGCTTTACTTGGAAAAAGTATCTTCAAACTATGGGCATCACTGAATCAGCAAACTTCCATATAAGTAGATGTTATGCTTTGGAATTCTGTGGAAGTAAGAGGAAGAAAGCAACAGGAAATGGAATTTTTCCTACAGGCAAAGTGCTCCATGGTTGCTTGTGCAGAGTCAGAGCTCCTGGACATGAAGGTGCTGACGAGCTGGAACCACTGGTTCTGTCCCTGCTACATTTGGAAACCTTCCCACACGTACAAAATACCTTCAAGCATCCTGACCCATAAAAAGCAAAAGGACACAGAGTCCCCTGCTTTTTGGACATTCTGGACCTGCACAGCTGGGAAGGAATTAGGATTTGCCCCTAGAATATTATCCTGTCAGCGGGAAAACACATCCGATAAAGTGGGTACTAGCCCACGAAAGCTTATGCTTCAATACTTTTGTTAGTCTTTAAGGTGCCACAGGACTCTTTGTCGCTTCTACAAAGGGTTGGATTCACCAGCTTTCATTCTATTAGATGCATAGGATCTGTAAACCTGGCTGAACCACCCTACTAAGAGAACTTTATGACTACTTTGCATCACCTGAGTAGCATAAAGCATCTGGAATGTACCAGGAAAGACTCCGAGCCAGATTTAAGTGTTACTTCCCCAAAAATATTGTTTCTGTACCATGGAATATTATGGACATGACTGGAACACATATCAATCCCTGCTTTTCCTGAAAGTGATATTCCAAGTAGAGCTGGTCAAAATGATACTGGCTGTGAAGTGAGCTCTTTCTATCTGATTACAAATCATTCTCAAACAGACTTTGCTTTTCACTGATCTACTTGCTACTCTTAATTATCAGCTTATGAAAACAAATCTCAGGCTTTGGTTGATCTGTGAACTCCTTAAGCTGACTGTTCACTGTTTATTGCTCATTGTTTGTTGGCAGACTTAGTTGGGAAGGGTTTTGTTCCTGCAAATCTTTTTTGACAAAGCTTACAGCAATATTTTTCTTCAGGTTTTTTTTGTGGGTTTTTTTAAGAGGGTTTTTTAAATATTAGAGAGACACACACACACACACAGAGAGAGAGAGAGAGAGAGAGAGAGAGAGAGAGCTGAAAATTGTCAAAACTTGCACTTTTCATGGAAATTTCCAATTTGAGAAAAATTATTTTTCGCTGAAAAATGTTTTGAACTAAAACTTTCTGTCAGCTCTAGTTTATAGTACACGGTTATAGGCTATTGTTTTTGCTCTCTATCTGGTGCACCAATTCAGGAAAACTAAGTCTAAGTCCATGCTATCATACACACACTTGTGGTAGTTTGAGGAGAGCTAATGCCAGATAAATAGTAGTGTAGCCATGATAGCAGGGGCGGCACAGATTAACCGTTACAGATACATAACCACTGTTTTCAGAAAGGTTTGTACTTGGCCCAGCTAAGCTGTGCTGCTGCCACTGCCTGTATTACTATTTAGACTTGAACTAGCTCTCATCAAGTATGTGTATACGAGCTGTAGTTTAGACAGTCACACCCCGAGCTTGTAGTGTAGACATAGCCTTAAACATGTGCTTCCCTTTAAGCCCATGATTAGATTTTATTGAAGTCATTCCCAAAGACTTCAGTGGGAGCCAGGCATTTGCTTAACCTTAACCACACGCTTAAGTTATCTGCTAAACTGGGGATCTGAATGACCACAACATTTATAAATGGTAGAATAAAACATTAATTACAAATATTGAAAAAAATGTTTAAAAGGTGGATGAGGTACATATAGTCTTGTCTCTCACCTAATATCCTGCAACCGACATGGCTATAACTACATTCCATACAATCTTGTTCACACACAGCAAGCTTTATTTGGGTTCATGCTGAGTATCTGAGGGGGAAAGTAGCCATTCCCCAAAAGATAAAAACTAAAGTGATTAGTTTATCACTGTGGTATTGCCACTATTAGAGTATTTTGAAAATAGAGCATTCATATGCAAATGAATAGAATATGAATACATATATACTACTCAATTCATACACATATCCCTTTAAATAGTTTGTGAGGCCTCTAGTGAAACTCACTGCATTCTATGCTTTAGAAACTGCTAGAAACCAGTCAGAGCAGCTGTGTGTTTGTAGCTAGGTCTCATGGTCATGTTTAGTAAAACATGGTTATTTGAGCCCAAATGTGCCGCTGTGATTTCTTCATATAGTTATTGCATATAAAGTAAATGATAACACAATGGTCCTATCTCTTGCACAGATAAGGACCTTACTAATTCAGATGTGAGATACATCTATTGCAGGGATGAAAATTCTCCGCATCTTTTTAAACTGCAAAGTTTTACAATGCATGTTTTCAAAAGGTATGATATCAACAGCAAGGGGCTGTAAATGTAATAGTCTCCTCCAAACAGGCAACTTTACCTCTGAAATTATTAAGCCTACAATAAAATGTATTAGACCTACAAAATAGGACTTAATGTAGAGGTTTCAATTCAGTTCTTAGAAGATTTGCCCTGACCATAAACCTACCCAGAAAGTTGAATTGCTGAAGTGCACAATATGCTCTTCCTCTTTCCAAGATTAACAAAACTTCAGTTTCCCGGACAAGATTTTTAAGACATTCCAGTCCTCAGCTGTAACAAGTTTCATCAGCCTAACCTATTTCCAACTATGGAAAAACTTTCATTTATTTCATCAGGGTAGGATCAGTTCACTAGGGAGGCATGATAAAAGTAAGACTGTGATCTTTTTTTTGGAGGGGCAGACTAGAGAGAGAACAGGAAGTCATACTTGTGGCTTCTCAGTTTACAGAGTAACTAGCATGCTTTTATTTAAGCTATCATTATTTCTTTTGAAAATGGGTCACATTTGTTTTTTACTCTTTGAACTGCAGTCCTAGTGCTCTTGATTTTTGCAAAATATTACGTAAGTACCTGGCAAAAGCAGAGTGATTTTATGGAAAGGACTCATTTCTAATTAGTTATTTTTTTCTCCCACTCATATGTTGTGGGAATCATAAATCTCTTTTTAATGAAGTTTTTAAAATCCAAGCAACCCCTTCATGGAATTTTTATCACCTATTCATTTTAGATTAAAAACCTTACCTGTACTGGATTCTGAAAATTATGCAAACTAACAAGTGCCATATTAAAACTATATTTTTATCCTAAACCAAAGGTTGAACTATAATTTATTTTAGTAAAATTATAGGAACAATAATATGTACACATGATGTAACACTATATTTCAACATGTGTTACAGCACCATGATGTTATTATAGTGATTATACTGTGGTTTGAATAAATATCACTATATTTGAGTCAGATTTATTAGGGTTTTTAACTTTGCTCTGTACTTCCCAGGAAACAGGATTTATATTGGTAACTCCTATTAACTTTAATTAGAATTAATTGCATAGCTCCCCTGTGTATAACAAAGGGTTTGTACTCCTGTAGTTGTCTTATATGTTAACACCTGTAAAGTTATCATTTAGGGTTAGACTGTACTTTTAGGTCTAGCTCTGTGTAAATAAGGAAGAGTATTTAACTGTACTGCCCCAGTGCAGTACTGCAGTATTGTGACAATTACTTCCCTATTTCTCCTCCGTCTTGGGAAGTTGTCTGCTACTGACTCCAGATCAGTAGCAGACAACTATCATCAGTAGGCTGGTGTATTAGGGCAAGGACAAAGGACCAAGATAAAGGCCCAACCCCTTGCTGCCCACCCATGCAAAAGAGAAGAGAGGTAGTGGGGATGCAGGAAGGGGAGATACATAGTGAATGCATGGGGTAGTGTATGCGTGGTGGGGGACTGACCTACTCTCCTTATTTTGCTGCATGGCCACATAGGCCCAGGCTGTGATCTGGCCCCTAGTAAACTTGCTCTTACTAGTTCTGCTGCAAGATCGTTTTAATCCTATAGCTCTGTGGTTAGGGATGGATGTTTCAAATGAAGTCAGAATGCCCTTGATCAATCATCCAGTCTTAGAAACAAATTCAAAGTAGACCATTTTTGAGGTTCTGAACTGCAAAGCTAACTTGCAAGTGTCCTATTTAAAAGTTGCTGAACTCTGTTCTGTGACTAGAGCAGGAAGTGCTGAAGTACTGAGAGAAAAACTGCTCTTGTGTTTTCAGCTGGGTCCCAAAGAAGAAATAGCACAAATCTCACAGGAAAAAACCTATTCTGCTTAGATTCAAAGCCCAAATTTTACAGACTCATGTGGTTCAGGTAAGTTAGGAAAGCTTTTGATAAGCATTTCAACTTTTGGTTTGCTCATCATAAAGACCACAGACTAAATTCTACTTTCTATCATATTGGTGTATCCTCATTAACTTCAGTGATGTCACACTAATATAAATTAGGAGCATTTGAATCACTGTTTACATTTACAGCCCTTCATGTATTTTTCCATAGTACATCGCATTGCACTCAATGGGATATTTAATTCTGTTAGCAGACAGTATGCCTTCACCACTTAACAAATATAATTGAAGGCACAAGTCATTATTTGAATATTATCTGCCAGCCTTGCTCACACTGAGTACCCCGTAACTCCTTGAGTAGCCCCACTAATTCCAGTGGGACTATTCAAAGAATAAGGGAAAGGGACTATTCATCATGAGTCATGTCTGCAACAGCTGGCCCTACAAATAGCTGCCTTTTTATTATAAAATAAAGGTGTGTTGTTGATTTTTGCTGAGATCTTTTACACTTTGTAGCCATCTCAAAAATCCATTTCTTTTGCCCCTTTATTTTACATAGAGTTCACTACAATCCTGATGTACATTTAGCCAAACTCCTTCCTCCTCTTTCGTACTGGTTGAAATTTGTTAGCATAGGGAGTTGATGAAAAGCTGAGTAGAACTTGGACTGTGTTTTATCACGATGAGTTAAATATTCCAGTATTTCATAGTGGCTTTTGGGAATAGGGTAGTGGAATTGTTTCAGTCTTTCAACCTGGAACTT
This sequence comes from Dermatemys mawii, assembly GCA_007922305.1. Classification (NCBI taxonomy): domain Eukaryota; kingdom Metazoa; phylum Chordata; order Testudines; family Dermatemydidae; genus Dermatemys; species Dermatemys mawii. The sequence continues at coordinate 10,830,203 of ML677363.1, forward strand.
GCTTTGAATATTTCTGTAATTTTGAGTCATGTTCTAAAGGCACAGGTAATTGATCATAAGAAAAAAATTGGCATTAATAAATTTAATTGACAAAAGCCAGTCTAGCTGTCAACGAAGAGAAACCTTGAAAAGAAACGGCAGGCTTTTGAAGGTCAAGGCTCAGTGTGGTGTAATCCCGACCATCTGTGTTCAGGCTGGTGTGATTCTCAGACTGTCATATGCACTCTCTCCTTTGAAAATAATAGGAAAAAAGCTTACCCAACAGGGAGTCTAAATGTAGTTAGCTTTATAGAAAATGAAAGAGCACCACTGTATAAACTTAAAATGACCCTTAATTTTCCTTCCCCTTGACCTACACATGTCCACAGTCAGTTTCAGAAGTGTAGTGGCACTGAGAATGAAAATAATTCAGTGACCAATAAAATGTAGTGGTATAACAGGAAGCTGAAATACTAGATGAAAATACCCAATACAGTCAGCCAGGCCTGGTATTACTCTCCACATGGAATAAGGTGATCAAGGAACTGTACTTTTTCTTTTGAAAGGAAATTGACTTAGGTGCTTTAGTTTAGTCATAATAGAATTAAGGTTCTGAAAGTTGTATTAGTACCTCGGATGGAGCTAGGCTTTTCTCAGTGGTGGCAGATGACAAAACAAGGAGCAATGGTCTCAAGTTGAAGTGGGGGAGGTTGGATATTAGGAAAAACTATTTCACTAGGAGGGTGGTGAAGCACTGGAATGGGTTACCTAGGGAGGTGTTGGAATCTCCATCCTTAGAGGTTTTTAAGGTCAGGCTTGACAAAGCCCTGGCTGGGATGATTTAGTTGGTATTGGTCCTGCTTTGAGCAGGGGGTTGGACTAGATGACCTCCTGAGAGCTCTTCCAACCCTAATCTTCTATGAGTCTATGAAATGGAATAGGTGTTTGAAATCTGCCATAAGTCACTACCTTGAAGCTTGTTTCTTTTAGGAGGTTTGATGGTTTTCATAGAAAAAGTTTATTCATTACAACTAATTATAAGGCAATTTTGATAGAGCTCTTTACTCCAGTGTTAGGGCTATGAAACTACAGTGCATAACCAATGGTGCATATATGCCATGTGTGAAATAGTATATGTAAAAAGCTCAATATTTTAGCACCATGCATGATAAAAATTAGGATGTTGATGTCCAAAAACTAGGTACAGAGAATATATATTTACCTCCATTTTTGAAAAATTACATTAATACTTATGCTTTCAGATATGACATAAAACACATTGTATAAAACTTACCAATGTAAATGCCGATTCACAGGAAAACAACCTCCATAAAACCAAAGCATAAAAAAATAATATCACTCCACAAATGCCTAATTAAAAAAGGTACTCCACCTGTCTGGAAGAAACACATTTTATTTGCCCTCATTAGGGTGACCTAACAACTGACCTGTGTGTGTCACTCTGCCACTCCTGGACAATGTAATCAGCCTAACCCATGAAAATAAAACTTGAAAATAAAACATGAATAACTGAATTGTGTTTTATCTTGCTCTCCAAACTATCACTCCCTACCTCCATGGGTACCTAAATAAGTGAACATGCACCCATAGAAACAGAGACAATCTTGTCGAGACAGGCTCTATATATGAACCAAGTTCAGCCCCCAGATATGAACAGACCTTAAACTTTGGGGAATTTCATATCTAGAGCTGAACTGTGCATTTCCAGCCAATCTCCACTAATAATTGTTTGTTGTTATTCAACAATGCTGCACGATGGCTACTTGAGAAATCTGGGGCAATCCACAGCTTAGGAGCTGTGTCTACATGTAGTGACACATGTGAAACATTGTGCAACATTGCTTCAGTATGCAGTCTTAAAGAATATCTCAAAGATATTACATACCATCGTTCCTCTGAAATGGTGTGGCAGCCAATGCACAGAATCAAGATGAGCAGCAGTGTTTTGAAGGTGCCATTTGCTGTGTCACAGTAAGAAATTATGGTTCCTATTGCAGTTTTGAGGTAGGCAAAAAGGAAAGTAGTACCTCAGCAGTGGCGCCAATCTGAATTTTTTTGTTTAGAATGTTTGATTGAAAAAGAAATGACAAACAAAGCTTACCCAAAAATCGAATATTTTTAAATATTTGTGTTGAAATCAGAATTTTGGGACTATTTATTATCTTTCCCTCTGTAAAGTTTAAAAAAGTTAGAGAGGCAAAACAAAAATTGAAGTAAAACACCACAACCAATCCTCCTTCTCCGACCTCCCTACAATAGACATCCTTCAGTCTATTGCATTCAGTGGGAAAATGGAATACATGCATATCAAAACACCAAATCAAAAAATGTAGTTTATCAATTGTTAACTTTCAGAAACTGTTCCATTTCAAAATGCAGAATGAGAGGGGTTGAAATTTCAAAAAGGGTTCTTTTTTTTGGAAATTATATATTTAAATCAACTCCTCTGAGCAACCCAAAAAATAAGGAAGAGGAAGTGATTCACAAGGTGGGGGAGAGAGCAGAAAGCAGGAGATACTGAAACACTGAAAATTTGAGTTTGAACTGAAGAGATCCTTTAAATAGAAAATATGACATCAAGTGGGGACATCCACTCTCAGTGCGCAATGCTGAGCATTTTATTTCACCAAGTCATTTTCATCCCCCAATCCACAGGGAAAGATAATTTTTCACAATAACTGTCAACTCCAGTCAACATACAGTGGATGCATCATTTTTTCATTACAGGATTAGCAATGTGCGGCTAATGTTATTATTTTCTTCATTAACTTTGACGGGTACATATTTCTTTTTCTTACCAAAAGAAGTTCACCAAATAAGCTTCAATCCCAAGGGCCAAGATCATGGTCTACTATGTGTGCGTGGGTGGGAACTGTCCTGAAGTACTATTCCTTATATTTCAGTTTGCCACTACTGTATTGCTTTTGGCTTGCTAGCCCACTCTTTTTTAAAAAATCACAGAATAGCAGGCAGGAGTCATGACACAAAAGCACTTTCTTCTGGGAATGCACAGACCCATGTACTGGCTGACAAGCTGGCAGTGGGTATCTTTCATCCAGTACATCTCTATACATTAGACAAAAAATGCCTGGGGTGCTCCAGTAATGAATACATCTCCTCTTCCCCTATTCTGTAAAAGGAACTAGAATGATTACTGTGCTACAGAGGCTAAAAAGGAACAGGCAAAATTTGCCAGGGAAAAGAAATGTGCTGCTCAAATCACAAAGATGCTGAGGAAAGATAAAGTACTCAATTTCAGCGGTGTTTGAACATTCTATACCTGTCCTTCCCTAAACAAGGGGAAAAAACACAAGTGCCAATACCCAATCTCTACTTTTCTAAAGTAGACCCTGCTCCTTTAAAGGGAAAAGTATTTGTCAACACAGATTTGACATTTTTTGGTTTTGTTTCTTAAAGAAAGAAAGGAAAGTCATGAGAACAGGATACATCAATATCATGGTGGATACTAAGATTATTTACAAAAATGTAGCTTACAGGGGCACTTGCTCTGAGGCTGGTCCTTAAATTGTGATCTGCAAATAGGGCAAGAAATGAGATTTGGATCCAAAATCATATCTGAATGGAAACTGCCCCAAAATATGGGGGATGAATGCTCAGGGCTCTATTGTGAACGAGCTAATGTAGTCACAGAAAAGACTAAGCACTGCAAGGCACTTCCTTCCTTCCCTGCGTGTAATACCCACACCATGGGTCACTAGTGCATGGGGAAATCAACAGACAGGCTGGGGAGCAAGCAGAGCCTTAACTCTGACCCCACAAAGGCTGGCCAGCACAACTAAATCAGTTTGGAGGCAATAAGGCTCCAGGAACAGAATAAGGCTCCAGGAACAGTTTACTTCCCCCATAGAGCAAGGGGAAGCAAGGACCTAATTGTGACTAAGCCTGAACTTGCTTGTAGGGCAACACAAATGTACATTGCCTCTTACTCAGGGCAATTTGCGAAGAGTGATGTTCAGTGATTGCTTAACATGCTTGCAAGAGCTCAACTGCATTCTGTGTCCAGTTCCAAGAGGCTTTCATAACAAAAGCTTTACAGCGTCCCACCCAGACTCTGCCCAGGGCTGACAGTACTACACAGGGTGCCAAGTGAGTCCACAGGATTCTGGTTTGTCTCCTTATTGTGCTAGGCTATGGCCCAATCTACACGCAAACTGCCTCAAAATTTGGCAATTGGATCTCATGAGAGAGTTTTGTGAATCCATCACTCCTTGCATTTGCCACATTTGACACCTTATGACTATTACTTCACCTATTCATAACCAGTTTTGACTTTACTGTACCTAACACCCAACCACAAAGGAATGATAATACCCACAGAGCACTTTCTTCACCTCTTTCTGAACTGATCTCAACAATTAATCTTAACTCAAGTCAAAACGTGCAACAAACAGCAGTCATATCGGCAGATAGGATATTATGTATCCCATACACTCGGCTGGATGGGTTGTTCCATTGTATGTATTTATGGGCTGAGTGAAACCCTTAGGGTAAGAGTGAACAAAGAATAGCCTGTATTTTTGTCTAAAGCATCTGGGTGTAAGACTTATTTTGCCAGCAACCATGGTGTTTATGGGCATGTTTTACTGGAAACCTGCTGCTTCTCACAATGTTTCCTGAGTGACTGTCTTAGTAAAACTGCATCTGGAAATGACAAGCACACAGCTGTAAATCTGAAAAGCAGTGTGCAGCCCTAATAGCTAGCAGGCACAGCATGGCTACCCTGCAAAATGTTGAAAAGATTTACAAAGACAAAGCCATCGCAATGAATACATTTCTGAGCATTCCACAATCATGTTACACTCCTTCCTTTGAAAGGTTCCTTGTAGCCTTACAACTGGATATCATTGCTATTTCAGAACAAAGCTAATGCTGTGGGAAGATAAGCAACAAACAGCTAGGATGTGCAAAATTTGCACAAGCACAGACTTGCTCAGAGGTGCAGTTTTGATCAGCTTAAAATAGGATTTGCAATAGAGGTGAGCTCATGCCATGAGCTAACGCAAATTGGTCTGACATTGCTCCAGGAATCACCATTTTGTACAAAATAAGTCGTGTTTCTAAAATGGTGCTACTCCAGAGATGGTGGGAAGAATGCGACTGCAGGTAGCTCAGATTTTTCATAAGATTCCAAATAAGGTTCTACTGGAGGGTGGGTGGGTATTTTGCAACTTAGGCCCCAACAAAAACTAAAGTAGACATGCAACAGCAAGATCAGGTGGAGCCCTTTGGGTCTTCCTACTTTTTTAAATATATATATATATATATATACGAGTAAGCAAGCTGTGCCAAATGCTGGCTTTGGAATATAACACAGAGAGAAGAAGGCCTAGTTTGTCAACACTCTTCAAAAGAAGTTTAGGGAAGTGCACTGGCTACCGACTTCAGAGGGATATGTTGTGTGCAGTAGTGCCAACCACAAAAGTTCAAAAATCATGAGTCAGGCTTACCAGAAATCATGAGATTGGCTTTAAAATCATGAGATTATGTAAAAATAATAGATTTGGTGTTCTTTTTATTTGCCTTCTGCTTTTTGAGACTTTACGGCATGCCAGGGTCACATTTTGAAGCTTTCTCCACAGCCACAATGGCTAGAAACTCACTTTTTCTTTCAAAATGATTATGGGACTCATGACAAATTCAACAATGTGTGTGAGAGCGCGCTCGTGTGTGTAAGTTATTGAGACTTCTAGAGGAGTATGTGGTCCCAAGTCTTATTCCAATAGTTTATCTGGGTGACAGGGAATGCTAAATGCTAGGGATCTTCTCCCTCACCCCACTAAAATAAGGATGAAAAAATGTGAAGCTTGATTGTTTTGCATAGGTCCAAACCAAAGTCCACCAACATATTTTTGGCTAAGTTTTGCTTTTAGATGCAAACTCAAACCTGAAGCTAAACTTAGAGGCAGCTGAACTCAGAATCCTTCTCAGAGCCAAAACCCCAGTGTTTCACATAGTTTCAGTCACAGGAACACGTCAAAATGTTTGAGTAATTCAGACAAGCATCCAGTTAAGAGCTGCACTCTGAATATTTGAGGTGAATTTATTGCTCCTTTAGATGTTGGCCTGAACTCTCTGCCCTCTGTCCCCACCCATATATCTTTCTCTTTCTTTCTTGTCAGTATTTTTTCCTCATTTTGTAGTGACCCAAAACCTCCTAATCTAGCAAGCAAAAATGGGAAGCGAGTGTGACGGAAAGAGGAAAAAACAGAGCTCTCATGCTCCCAAGATGAAGACATTGGTTCAGTTCATATGTGATGTTCTGAGGACAAGTTGGGTCAGAATTTGTGTGTACTCCTCTCGTGGCTGGGTATGGCATAGCAGACTCTTTCCCCATCTGGCACCCCCTGCCAACAGCTAGTCTGGCTTCCCATAACTCAGCCCTCCGGCCAGGTAACAGTTGAGTCTCACCACTTACAGAGTAACAAAATAAACAAATAAGTCCAAAATCCTATGCAGCAGGTCTCTGCCCATGGCCCTTGCACCTTTTTGTCTTAGGCTTTCCAGTATCCTCACCCCCTTATTTCAGGGAGGGGGAAAACAGGGAGCTTCTCACCACCTTCTCAGGTGGCTTATAGGGTAATCCAGGTCCATTCTTCAATTTGCATCACAGCCCAGCCCTGTAGCGAGCAGTTGAGAGAGGTCTATTCAGATAGTCTCTGTTACGTTCCTGGGCTTCTTCCCATCACACAGCCTTTTTCCAGGCTTCACAAACTCACCACTCCATTCAAGGCAAGGACTCTTGGGGCTCTACCCAGAAATCTCAAATCTAAACTACAACTTATCACAAGTTCTGCCTTCTTCAGGCTTGACCTGTCATCACATTTAAATTTCCCTTATATAGTTCTCAATTAAATGACTCCCAGGGCTCATCTGCTCTACCACAGAGGCTGTTTTGTATCACTCAAGGCCTCTTTCCAGACCTGTTCCAGAAAGGATCCGACGGCCCAACTCTCCCTCTGGGATTCCTTCTTGGCCTGCCTGGTCATCCCATTCTAATCCTAGAGAGTGATAGTGGAGTTCCTCCTCATAGCTCCCTTCTGCTCCAAAACTTCGTCTCTTCAAATACCACACAGCCAGCTCTTTCTGCAGCTGGGACTCATCTTTAATGACAGCGAACTCACCTTCAGATACAGCCAGGTAGCAAAACTGGCCCCTCGGGCTCACATTAACCCTTTCAGAGACTGTGTGCAGTAAATACCCCATCACAAAGCATAAAAGTGGGACAACTATGTGAAGATCAAAAATCAATGGACTAAAATCAAATCAGGTGCCAGCACCATCAGATCTAGATATGTGCGTGTGGAGAGAGGAAGCAGCAGTGGTGGAGTGGTAAAAGAAAAAAGAGAGAAAGTGTCAAGCAGCCACAAGGCAGCCTAAGGAATGGCTGGATTTCCTCACTTGGAAAGAAGTTTAAGCACTGGGGAAGAGGAGAAAGACAAGCATCACTCTGGGGGAAGGGCCAGTGGAGAGAGAAGCCTGAATAGAGGCCTTATGATTTTGGTGGATCTGGGTCCCATTTTGCTTTAATCCACCACTGAGAGCAAACACAAAGAAGTGATGTCACAGCCACAGCTACTAATAGTTTAGTGGCTGAAATAAGGCCCTTGAGCTTCCTCATTACTCACTGGTGCAGGCTCCAGCTTTGCACTAACTGTTCCAGTTGCAGCAATCCAAAGCACTATTGTGACGTGCTGCCAAAGGGAGGTGTGATTTTCCTGTGTTTTTTCCTCAGAGATTCTTCAGGAAGTAGAGGAGAAGCTAACGGAAGACAAAACTAGGACAGCAGGGATCCCAAAGGGAGCCTTTGCAACACAGTGCTGCAGATGGGCTGGCCTCAGTTACAAAGTATATAGGGTAAACTGAGGAAAATGGGGCTCCTGAGAACTGCAGTGAGGTAAGAGAGTGAAGTCTGGGTCTGCACTTTTTGTATGTTCATCTTTTATAAAGCCATCCCAGAGGCACCTGATCTCTAGGCTCCAAAGGAAACCAAGTTTGGTTCTAGAGATGCACTCTAGGCAAGGTGGAAGGAGGGCATCCTCAAATCTTACTGGTACATTTATTTGCACATTTGTTTTTAACTGCACACTTCATTTTGCTTTCAAAAACTTACTCTAATCTGTCTCTCAGATTTTATTTTAGAATGACCTGCTAATCTTTTAAATGGGAAACTTCCGATTCAACTTTTAAATTTTAAATTTGGAGGAATTCCACCAAAGTTTCTGGCTATTACTCCAGATGGAAATCATTTTGATGAAGAGCAAAATTTGGCCTGAATCATTTTAAATGCCCTCTAGTGGTAGTTCTAATTATATTATTTATTCATATAGTAAATTGCTTCATTACTGGACTACATTACTTGGAATCTTTAACAGGAAGTTAGTTACATCTGTCTTTGGAAGGGAAAAAAGCATAAGGAACTGTTCAAAGCATCATCTCTGTCTTTCCTTACCGAGATAAACAAATTATAGTAAATTCCACATTGTGCATTCTATGTATTCACATGTTTAAACATTTCTTCACAATTTGCGCTAGTTACGACAGTTGTTGGCAAAGAACAAAGTCTGGAGGACCATATACGGAAGAGACTGACTACTCAGTTGGCATAGCTACACTGAAGTAAAATCGACCTCGCTCCATAGGCATTAGCTGAAGAGCAAACCTAGCTCTCTTACTGCTTGTGTCCATCTCTACAACTCAGGATTGAGGCACGTTGGTGGATTGCTATGGAAAAAGCTTCCAATGCATGTGTTATACCAGCTATATGGATAAACAGAGTACTTCATTCTCCAGAGCAATAAATCCAATGCCTTTTACCAACACTAAATTCCTATTAAAGATTTTTTTTCAAATTGTCTTCCTTCCTTTATTCTTTCAAAATAAATACTCAAATAGGAAATACTCAAATAATCCAATGATGTGATTGCTACAGTATAAGAAAAAACTAGACAATAAAATGAGTAAAACCAATGGAATTTTGAGAGACAAAAAATGGTGGGAGCTTTGTGCCAAAGGAAATAATGTAAAAATAAACAGTTAGCTTCAGATTAAACTTCAGTCTTTTTTTTAAAAAGCTTTATTCCTGCTTGTCAACTATCAGATTCCAGCCAGTCCTTTTCACTGAGAGCCCTTAGGAGATTTTGAAATGTAATAATGAAACTGGTGAAGAGGACACCTCCAGAGTCTGCCAAACAACTGTCCATTCTCCTGAGTGACCCATAGATTAAAAAGTCTTTTACTCTTACATTTTCCATGTTCAGTTTTTTCAGAAATGATGCTGACAATTAGATGCCCTTGTAGTGTCTGAAATGCCTGCCACATTATTCTGAAGGTTTCAGTGTTTCTCAAGAACATTTCTGCAAGGGAAAGGAATTACTCAGAATGTTCTGAGTGTTTTTTCAGTCCTTGATCTTATGCATAGAGTGTGTTTGGAGTGCTTACGTGAATAGAAGGTGCTTGTCATAAGTATCTATTTTAAACACAGAGTCTTGAGAGCATAACACAAATTATAATAGACATTCAAGAGTCACTTTTGCAGAGGCAAACTCATATTAGATAAGAGAACACCTTTATTAAATAAAACATATTGTACTGTGCATAATCATCTTCAGAATTAAGCCTGGCCAAACTGATCCATTCCTATTTGGAAGTGATTCTAAAGACTGAGCTCCTCAAGGGAATGATTTACCTCTTCCACATTTGTAGGACCTAAACATCAATAACAATATCCTTGTCCCATTGGAAAAGGTGGTTATGAGAGGCAAACATGACACTTGCCTTCCAAATGTGTGACAACAAGGAGTCATCATGAGAAGCAGAACCAAAAATAACACTGAAGGAAGTATGAAAGGGTCTAATCTGAATTTCTACAACCCGCCTAACATTTTCTAAGCCTTTGTTTAACAATAGGGTGTTTGTGATGGGTACAGTGAAGAACAGTGGACTAACAGAGGATTTGTGTTCCACAGAAGTAAGTTTTGGTTTAAGATAAGTAATATATGGAGACAGACTTTGTATGTCACCACTGCTTTGCTTTGAAAATATGCCTGTGAGATCATTTAAAAATAATCCTTTGGAGAAGGAATTACCAGCTGATGACATATAGGCCACTTTCAATCAAAGACCCTATTTCCAATGCATACATGGTAGGACAGAGTTAAATTTCCCAACTCATATGTGACTTAAGTCTTGATGTTAAATTCTCCCCATTGCGCAACGTGTATTGTGAGGCAGCATGATCCATGGGTTACAACACCAGACTGAGTCAGGTTATGTCCTGGATCTTTTGTTGGCTTCCAGTGTGCTTTTGGGCAAGTCACTTACCTCCTCTGCACCTACCCGAGTTTCCTCAACCTTATCATGGGAACAATAATATTATCCTACCTTTGAGTTTAATGAATAAAAAGTTCCAAGTATATTTGGTTCATGACTTACCAAAAACACTACACCAAACACAGCTGTGAACGCTAAAAAGAAAAAAATGACAAAGACAGGTCCACTAGGGACTTTGCTATCTATTGCTGTTGATTTTATGTGGAAGGCCTTCAGATATTTGTGATGGATGGCAGTCTAAAACCTTCAGGTGTTCGTAAAGCTCAGACAAAGTTCTCTTAAGCTTGGAATGATCCAATCATTTCTAAATATGAGATACTGAGCAACTCCTGTGAAATGCTGACCATGCTGAATTCCCAACATACCTGATGATTAACTTGGCAATATGGGAAAACTTGTGCAGCGATAAGCCCTGGGCAGAAGATCATTTAAGAATACTTTTGTTTTTTAAAAGAAGTGTTCAAATTATTAAGGAAACCAGAGTTTTGTAAGTTTTATAAATATTTATTTGAGATGGACAAAAGTAGAGTAATATATGGTTGAGGTGTTGCAAAGACTCAGTGGGGGTGTGTTTTGCTTTCAGATAATTGGACCACTTTTAGCCCATGTCCACTTTATATTTCTACACAAAAATATGGTGATCAACTGCTACAAATATATTCAGAGTTTTATGAATTTGCCTACTGCATTCTTGCAAACAGACCTGGGAAACCCTGAGTTTGTTACATCGAAGGATTCTTCAGCTTTCACTGTTCTATTCATGCTCCTTTGGTCTATCTTAACTGAATATTAGTGCTGCCATTTGAGCATCTGTCCACTGCTGCACTGAATCACTAGAAAACAGCTCCTCTCTCCTTTGTGTGTGACAGTTTCGAGCTTAGAGGAAGTGTGCATTGTGGAAACACTGATTCAGTGTGGCTGGGGACAAGTGGCCTGGCAGAAGTGGTAATGTTCATTTAAAAACTGAAAAGAATAAAAGGATGTTGATGAGGCTAGCAGGCAATGGAGAGACGGAAGAGAATGAAGGGGAGAGATGCGGAAAACAACTACTTGACCAAAACAGCAAATAACCTGCCTAAGCTAAAAATGGTGTTAAACATCCACTAACCAAAATATAGATTCCAATGCCATCTATACAATCTCCCTCTGTTTAGACAGAGCAGTCAGTGGGCCAGATCCCAGCCCATTCTTTGGCTCATTTGTGTTATTCCAGTAGTCAAAAGAGCCTTAAACTTTTAACAAGCAGCTAAGGATTCAACTGCAGACTGAGCCATATCCCTGTATTGTTTTGTCTGTTCTTTTAAAACCCAATCTAGCTCCCACTGAAGTCAATATGAGTCTTTCTACTGGCTTCAGTCAGCTGAGTGATCTCTAAATCAGGAACCATTGGTAGCTTTATTTTTACAGTGCTGAACTGAACTGAAGCAGAATAAGTGGAACTCCCCTACAAGCCCGCCAGAGTAACAGTAGAAGCTCCTCATATTGCCCTGCAATTTCAGGACTGGTTCACATTCAATTCACATTTTTAAATAGGCATTTCCTTGAAAAAGAAAGAAAGAAAGAAAGAAAGAAAGAAAGAAAGAAAGAAAGAAA